>CM021109.1:318347514-318570854 GCA_007115665.2 Sequoiadendron giganteum | reverse complement strand
AATAAAGTGAATTTAACTAAATAATTACAAATTATTTAATTAAATGGAGGAATTAGGTGATAACGAGGAAAATGATGTTAGTAAGTGAAATCAAGATGTGTGATATGCATAGGACAATTTTAGGTGTCTATATTTTGCCCCTCTTTGAGATAATTTACTTGTTGCTTTGTTTCAAAGACTTGATGTTGCTCTTTTTTTTTTTTTTAACTCCCTAATTTTACTCAATGCCTCATTGTGCCCTAGTGGAAGAAGGAATGATGGTGTGTTGCCCCCTCGAGAGATTGGATGAGAAAATAAGTTTCAGGCCAAGAGTGTGACATGATGAAAAGAGTAGTTCAGTTGAAAAGAGGATGAAAAATAAGTCCTAGGAAATGATCAAGATCAATAGCTAAGATAGAATAAGGAGTTACAAGGCAAAAACCTAGGTTTTTCTAGGCATATATGTTTGTTTGGGTGAATTTCAGCCTCATTTTCACACTTCATTTTGAGATTTCAGAGAGCCCTTTGAGATTATCACTTTGAGACCTTGCAGAGACCCTGTCACCATGGCACACGTTGTTTGAGCCCTACATCACATATATCAATTTTGTTAGTTCTAGAGCCTAGCCAACACAGGTTCCCTGGTATGTAATTCATTAATTTTTTCTTGCACACATTTATAGATAGTTAAAGGTAGGCTATAAGTTAGGTAAACAAAGAAATCACATTTTCCTATGATGCTTCTTCAACTCAATAGAGCGCCTTTGCAACTCAATGTGACACCATTGTCAAAGGTTTCATGGCTCTACAATTGTGTTGAGTTTTCAAAATAATTGTGACACCTTTGTAAAAGCATGGTCCATTTGGTTATGTAGGTGGGATGGCTTTGGAAAAGTGTGATGTATATGTTATTGCTTGAAAATGTGACACCTTTGCAAAATTGCGACGCCTTTGATTATAACTATTTGACGCCTTTGAAGAAAAGGCTTGCTTTTGTCCTTTAGGAATTTTGACTTAGTTTTTTATAATTTTTTGGAAAATTGACATCATGAGCATTATGCTTGTAGGTTGTCTTAAACCCTTCGATTTCCTAGGAGTGTTGTTCACAAGTTTTAGAGTGCATGACCACCTTTTCAACGATGGAAAATGAGTTTTTTCATGTTGTAGGCTTATATTATGTTGTATACATGCTTGAGATTTGGGTGCACCTGGCACTTTTACCGCGATGGTCAAGATATGGAATTCAGAGACCTCATCCTTCCACTTTACAACTAGCAAGGCCACCATCACACTTGAGGATGTGTGGTGAATTCTCAGGGTGTTGATTCATGGGGAGCAGGTTGTATATGATGTTTACCATGACATGGAGGATCTAGAGAGAGTTTTGATGGATGAGGAGATTGAGCTTGAGGAGTGATAGGTGGATCTTAGGGAATATATTAGCATCATCATCAATGATACCATTATGGTCATCAGACTCATTATGGAGCCACTCATGCTAGATAGATGATCTAAGAGGTTCAAACCTAAATGGGGGAGGGTCCTAGAGAGGATCTTAGCGGATGGATGTATCTTCACCTAGGGCCCCTGCATTCTAGTACACTTGTACCATGACATGCATGAGGTGGTGTACCAAGGTGTGACTATCTTATCTGCAGGTGCTACATTACTACATATTTGGGCTTGGGAGCATATTGTAGTGCTCAGGCTAGTTGGTGATCTACACCAAGAGGTTAAAGAGTCTTTCATCTTCAGATATGAGTGCATGCTTACACATCATCACATGTGGGAGCTATCCCATAAGAGACATGTTATTGTTGACATGATAGATTTTATTTAGAGACCATGGATAGAGATAGAGGCCTAGGAGGATGACAAAGAGCATCTTCCCTATTAGAGATAGACTCGATGGATCATTGGTCACACCCCACACATCATAGAGACATACCTACCTGACCAAGTTAGATGATAATTCAAGGAGCAATAGGATGCCCATAGAGATGATTACTAGAAAATTTTTGTGCATACCATGAGGGAGATAACTAAGTGGGGGATAGTAGCCTTAACACATACAACTATAGTGGATTTTGATCATCTATCTCATGTACCATGGGCATATGTAGATGATGCAATGGATCCTAGGACCATAGAAAATTACGATGCTTGGTTTGTGACACATAGGCCACTCATATTCATAGATCCCGATGGGAGTGGTGTAGGAGATCAGAGGCATAAAGAGGAGTTTGGGAGATATCACTAGTAGATATAGAGGGACAAGTCAGAGGTGCCTATGGTAGAGGATAGGGACCACCACCTACATAAGGTCCACCATAGATAACAACTATTGTAGGGGATATCAAAGGTGATCAAATACTTTGGGTTGTCATACAGGAGCAACACCATGCACATTGAGAGGATGATGGATTTATATAGGAGAGAGATGGTTTCACTGCTTAGCATGGGCAACAAACAACAAAAACGGATCAGACCCTCATAGAGCAAGATTAGAGAGCCACAAAGCAAGATTAGACCCATTCAAAGAAGGATGCAAAGGTCACACATAGGCAACAATTGGAGGTCCAACTTACATGAATTACAACATAGTGTGATGAAGAGATGACATGTCTCCAGTAGCTTGAGATCATCCTACAAGCTCAAGGAAGAACTATCCCCATGTCATAATATACTCAGGAGATACAAGTCATACAAGTGGAGGTTACTTATTATAGGACACTATATGTCATAGTAGTGTCAACTTACAGATGACAGCCTAGATTCTCTTAATGGAGTGTTTTAGATCCTAGCAAGTTAGATGGATTTTTGGGAAGACCTTCTTAGGGTCACTCATATGGACAAGGACACCAACGACAACCCATGGGGCCACCACCAACTAGCCTCCTCCAGATTGGGAAGATCAAGGGAGCTTAGGGTAGTTGATCTTTGTATAGGCATTTTTATATCCATATGTTGATGTAGACATATTTTATATATATGCATTCATTGGCTATGGATAGCCTCATGTATATTTTGATGCATATCACACATTTGATATGTATCATGACAATCATTTTTTGATGATATATGAGGAGACATTTTGATGTGACCATGATATGGTGTTATATTATGCACTTGATCTTTTATGATATATGTTTTTGATAAAGTAAGAAACATTTACAAGGTGTTGTACCCTTACACAATGAGCCTCAAGGGCAAAAAAAGATTAAGTCTAGGATAAACCATCAGTAAGCCAAAAAACAATAGAAACAACAAAAAAAATAGCACTTCGAACACGAATAGGCAGTAGAAGCATAAAACACAGAACCAAGTAGTAGCTAACTGGCATTGTCCCATTTTTTGGACAGGAGGTCCATGGCATCGTCCTCGACCCAATCTTGATTCTCCTAAGCATTATTGACCTCTAATTCTTCTTTAATCACTGTGGAGAGAGTGTTGGTGATGAGATGAACTGGCTTCATAGTGAATCGGGTTAGGCCTCTGAATCTTTTTTCCAGCGTGTCCATCTTCTCTTTCATCACACAGAGTTCCCCACCTTCATCAGCCGTCTTCAGGTCCTCACCAAACTCAGCTTCCAGACAGTGCGAAGACTAAGAAGCCAAGTTCTCTTTCGGAGTATTGTTGTTGTCCGAGATAGTATGGGGTCCCTCCCCAATATAATCCTCTTCCTCCTCAGTCATTTCCTCCTCCTTATACTCCTTGTTGTCTGTCTTCTCCTCCTTCGAGTCCATGACAATCTTCCTTTTTTTGTTATTTTTTTCCAATCTCCCAGACCTTCGAATAGTGGTCTCACCGCCTGTCATAACTGCAGCCTCCACAACCCTATCACCTTTGGAGTCCTTCCCCACAACATTCTTCCCTTTTCCCTCTTTCATCATCAGTTCCAATAAATCTTTTTTGTTGTCTTTACCCTTTTTCTTCGGGGTGGCTTTGTAAGAAGACTTGGTCGAAGTGGCCTTGAGCTCGCACAGGCTGGCCGCAATGCTCGTCTGCATATTACTCACACCGCCCTTAATTTTTTTAGTAGCATGTTTGGGTTTGGGGTTTTCAGAAGTACCCATATTGGGTTTTCGAGAAGAGCTTTTAGATTCAGCAGGGGAGATATTAGCAACAGCCAGGGGTTCAATCTCTTCAACACAAAAAGATAAAATGGCCTTAGGAGGACATAAGGACAAATGAAAATGGTAGAGCCTCAAGATAAGCCCTTCATGGAGAAGCAAAGGACGAATGTCATTCAGGTTAATATTGGCCATTTCTTTACATTTTTCAACCAAAGTCTCCAGGTCCATCAATAGAAAAAATGGAAAGTTAATTACAATTTTGTGCCTAAGATGATTCAGTAGGGGAAAGTGGTAGAAAAAGAAGGTTTTGAATCTACCTTCAAGCATTACATACTTCATAAGGGCCAAACACACCTAGTCCCAGGGCTGAGGAAGGGCCTCCTACTTGAAGCCTGACTGGTTGCAGACCGGTGAGTCACCTCCCACGAAAAAATATTTCATGCTGTCATTGTCAGGAGTCCGAGTATGCTTCGGATATTTTTTCCCGGTCCACTGCATCCCAGTAGCTTGTGCAATCAACTCTTTGTTGACTTCACAAGATATACCACCTAGGATAACCCTTCAATCCTTCCAGGAATTTGTGAATTGACCAAACAAGTTAGGATCGTGGCCCACAAGATTCTCCATGAGGGGAGCTAGGCCACCCTCGACGCAGATATGCCAAACTAAAGGATTTTTCTGAAATTCATTGCAATTATCAGGCTCGGTCCGAACGCGATCACCACCCATGATATTAACCTACAATTATATTTTATGATATATGTTATGAGTATGGATGCAAATGGATATATGGATGCATATGTTATGTTATGATGTTATTTAATATTACAAGATGTTTCATGTTATGAGATGTACTATAGAATATTAAATTACATGATTTCTATTTATTTTGTTTTATGGTATACATGTTGCTAATGATCTATGGATGATGATATGATTTCTTTTGTATTTTCATATGATATATCATGATTATGTAGGATGGATGATATGAGATGGTAGTGACGATTTATGGATGTAATGTGGATGCATATATTTTTGTCATGTCATGATACTTGGATACAGATGTTAGTATGGATAAAAGAATGAGATAAAATGGGATAAGATGAACAAAATAGGATAAGATAGAATAAGATTATGATGTTGATTAAGATACTAATAATGATTATTTATTTTTATTGGATATATGATGAGATAGGATATATGACTTTACTTTTTCTTTTTAGATTATGTAACATAATATAGAGCAATCCTTATTTTGATATAGCAAGTAGACATGATGCACCAAGGTGATGCATCTATTGTATGGAATTTGACTCTGCAAATAGATAGGAGTATCCTTGTTCATACCTGATAAATGGAAACCTTGTTTGATCATGTGAGAGAATGAAGCCATCAAAGTAAGGAGACCAATATAAAAAATGTATAAAGAACTAATATGTATTATCCATTGTATTACTCGAGACTATCCCTGCATACAAAAGGCAAGTATTTGCCAAGGTCCTATTGCAAGCACGTCCAATAAGAACAACAAATGAAAGTGATAAAAATACCCCATTACATACTATTTTAGATATACCAAAATATTATAGACCAAGGCACTTTCGAGTAAGCGATGTAGATGAGACAAAAAGATAAAATCAAAATAAAAAATATTGATGCCATCATATCTCTTTCTAGAGAAAGTTGTTTTAGTTGAGATCCGAAATGATGTCTATTTTGGGAAAGATATATCCATTAAGAAATTTATTGGATGTTGATTATTTTTTTAAATGTTTAGGTCATTGATATGAAGGTTAATTGACATGCTTGACACTGATCAAGACTTATATTTTGCATGGAAATTTGTGTTTCGACAATTGTTGTACTTGATTTTAATTGTTTTTCCGAAGGTGAGGGTGACGATAGGTTTATTATGGATGATAGTTTATTGTGGATGAAAAGTGAAATGGAATGAATGAGTGTTTTTTTTGGAGTATTTCAAACAAAAAATATTGTTTGAAGTGTTTTGAGACTATTTTTGGTATTTTTAATATTTAGATTGGCATAATAGGACCTAAGGGATATGCCTATGCCTTGAGGGCTCATATCTAATGGCCTTTCCTATGTGAATCTATAGAGGCTTCATAGTTTGATTATTTGGACTAAAATTAGCACTTACTCTAATGGCCAATAATAATATTTTGGGATTTTGATATTTTTATGGATGTTTTTGGGAGTTTGAACATTTTTCAAATGTTTTTGGGATTTTCAAATTTATTTGGATGTTTCCTTGATCATGATATGAGCTATAAGACATGGATAAAGATATACTCCTGAAGCAAGATGTAAGTACCTGCCCCCAATGTCTAGCAATGTATAAAATGTCATGAGTGGATGTATGGATCAAGATGATAGACTGATAGATAGGTGAAGGATGCCAAGAATTATCTTGTGATAGGATAACATGTTTAGTTGGAGCATGGTTGTTAGGATAATGCTAGATGTTTGGCTATGTTATTGCATGGGATATGATAGGATATGATAAATTGTAATGACCATGTTAAGATTGTGCCAAAAACAAAGTTTTAAGTATACCCCTAATCTTTGTCAAGATCAAGATAATTTGGAAGATGGATGGAAAAGGATTGGATGGATGAAGATGGATTTATTGTGGAGATGAATAAGATGTTAGATTTATTATGTTGAGATGATATGTTGGATTTATTATGGTGAGATGAGATGATTCCAACTAGAATAGCACATGTAGATGCTCGATTCTACACATGACGTCTATTTGCTTGGTCTTTATCATGGTACTTGTCCAAAGTGCCACTGAAGTGGTTTTCACTAGAGGATGATTTATTTATTTCTTGATAATTTTTATATTTATGTTTTATTTATTATTTTTAGATTTTAGAGGGATTTATGTTGAACCACCTAGTGGTGCTAATGTAGATTCTACTGCCATGATATACCAATGATATCTTGCTTGAGGGAATTGCTTTACCACAATATAGGCACTTTAATGTAACCCCTAAATGTTCTTGTCTTTGTCAATACAAGAGTTAACCTTATCTAGATGTGCACATTTCAATAGAGTGCCCTTAGAGTCCTTATGATAAAAAAAAATTTCTAGGACACCGATAATGTGAGATTTGGATATACTTGACTTTGATATGGGCATTGGAATGCAATGAGAGATATGATATGTAGATGGATTAGTTGATAGTTTGGATAAAATGATATTTGATTTTTCAAATGTAGGAAGATGAACAATGAAAGGTGGATATAAATTTTTGAGTGAAATTAGGACCGACTTCTTCATATACTTTGTATGTCAATGTTGAACCCTTCTTTTGCATTGGTGGACATTTTTGATGGATGAAATTCCCTTTTTTATTTTTCCCCGTGGTTTCTTTGACTAATAGAGTTTGATAGGGATTAACTATTTTATTTTTCTTTGGCATCCATTTGAATTTTATGTGTCCATTTTGATTTTTTGATTCTTTAGCTTCAATGACATGATTTTTTCTTTTATATAATTTTTTCTCTTCTTGTTGGCCCCAATTAATGGGTGGAAAGATGCAAGGACGAAAATTCATGACATGGATGGTTGAAGCACTAGAAATTGTTTTATCATAAGATCTCTTCATGACTCACATGTTGATGTTTACACCAAATAAAGTTTCCCTCAGTATCATGGAGGTATCACTGACATGATTAGATTATTTGATCTTTAAATAACTAATACCTTGATGCTTAGGATTGTCTTCCATCTGCACTAATCCTAGAATACCATGTTCATGTAGGTATAATTCTTCTCTACTCTACTGGGAATATTCAAAGGTAGTAGTAGAAACATTGGATTTTGATTATTCTTCAAAATATGTTGATTCTTCAAATTTGATGTAGAAACCTTCTTCATGCTCAATTTATGAAATATCACCATGAAGGTCTCTATATTCTTCTTTATGCTCAATTTTTGAAATATTGTCATGAAGGTATCTGGATTTTGTTATAGCTTGATTATTCATAAAGATGTTGAGATTATTAGACTCATATTTTGGAGGAAGATCATCTATTTGTCCATAAGAAGTAAGCATCTCATGGGTAGATATAGGAGCATTTGGTGCATGTATATGGTTATCATTTGTGAAATCTTGTATGGATTAAAAATACTAAATGCATCATGATAATATTTTGGGGAAGCACACTCTTGATCTTGACTCATTTTAGAACAACTGTCATTAATGGATTAGAAAATACTATTTAGATCATGATAATATATTAGAGAGATGGGATCTTGATCTTGACTTAATTTGGAGCAACTTTCATTATGCTTAGGATTAGGTTCTTGACATAGATAATGTGTCAATGGTGAAGTAGGGATAGAAGAATATTGGTTGGTCTTAATGGATTTAGATGATGTGGTAGAGAATTATTTCAATGGAGATTTTTCTGTCCTGTCATAAAATTGAATGATGGAGATATGTTTTGATCTGAGATGTATTTAATGCCATTATTTTGATGTAGAACATTGCTAGACAATGTTGGATGATCTTGATTGTGCATTAGGAAGGTATCTTGATAAATATCTAATTTCTCATCTTGGGAAAAATTATTGGTGTCGACAAACATGGGATTCTTGAATGTGTCCTATAATTTTTTCATAGGAATAATTCATATCTTTGTAACTTGTTGTTTTACCATAATATTTTCCTTTTCTATGGTTGAACATCAGATCTTTGTATATTTTGAGATCTTTGTTTCCAAAAGATCCTGAGTTTTGATGAACATTCACTTCTCCTTGATCAATAAGCTCGTGTATGATATTTTTTTAGTTTTACATAATTTTGTGTCTTGTGACCTTTTGTTCTATGATATTGGAAAATTTCATTATCATTATACCATGATTGTTTTATTTGTTGTTCGGGATAATTTATGTACTCAGGAAGCTTGACATGTTTTGATTGGATCAATTTGTTTAGGATTGTCTCAATGGGCTCCCCTAAGGGAGTGAATTAATTTTGAGGAGCATTGTTAGGTTTTTTGTGGGATTGATCCTCTTGGATGATTAGTTTTTAACACATTTTATTGGTTGTTTTGTGTGACTTGTTCTCTATTTGGTTTTGTTTGTGTGGCTATCACAACTTTTTCATCAACAACACCATCATTAGTTACATTCTTGTTTTTGGCCCATATACGAGGTTTGTCACTTGAACTAGATATTTGGTTGTTGTCTTTATAGATTTGTACTGATCCTTTAGAAATGAGTTATCTTTCAATGTTAAGCCCTTTTGAGATGAGTTATTCAAAGGTTGATACACATTGAACATGTAATTGGAAGATGAGTTTTGTGTTTAAATTACTTGCAATGATTTCCACTTGTTGTTTTTGGAGCATCGACCATTAAACTTGCTCACCTTGTGTCTCTATCTATGTAGGAAAGAGGCAAAGGCTTATCCTTTATTTTGTTTGAGAAGGCATAGTTCCTCTAAGTTAATTTTGATATCAATATTGTAGGAGAAATGAGCTAAAAATTGATCTATGATCTCTTGAAATGTTTTATTTTTGGGTGGTAGATGTGAGAACCACTTAATAGGTTAACCACCTAAATTGTGTGGAAAGGGGCGCATAAAATATCAATCATTATAGGATACCTCCATGTAAGCTACATAAAATTATCTTATATGCTCTTTGAGGTTACCACATCCCCTGTTATTTTCAAAATTTGGTATTTCAAATTTTGAGGGAAAGGGTAACATTGTTATGCTTCTATCAAATGGATAAGGACATAAGTCTCTGATGGCATATAATTTCTTAGTATTTCCCATTTGTATATCCTAGATCATTTGTGCCAACATTTGAATTTGTGAGGATATATTTGTAGGAGGAATGTTTGATAGTAGATTGTAAATGTTGTATTGATTTGGATCTTGATATGGAGGGAGGTTTGTGTCGTATAGATTGTATAGAGGTTAACGACTCGTTTAATAATGTAGATTGGACTGGGGTGGAGGAGGTGTATTATTAGGTCCATATTAGTGTTGGGGTATGATGTTGTTGTTGTGAAAGTAACTGTTGTTGAGCGTGTAACTATTGTTGAGCGTGTAACTATTTCTGGGCGAGTAATTCTTATTCTTGTAGTTTTTTTTGGTACTCAATGTTTTGTTATTGTTGTGGGGTAGGATTTGGTTGTTGAGGATTGATCTATTGATTTTTCAAAATGATGTTGTGTTGGGGAGGTTGTTGAGGTTGATATTGAGGCCGAGGTTGAGGTGGTTGTTGAGGTTGATATTGAGGTGGTTGTTGAGGTTGATATTGAGGTGGTTGTTGAGGTTGAGGTTGAGGTTGAGGTTGAGGTGTTTGTTGATGAACATGTATATTTTATGAAGATGGTGTGGTAAAATGATTGCTCCCATAGCTCATCAGGTTCAGGTTTGATATATTCAAATTTGGTTGGTTGGTGTATATGGGTGGGTTGTTTGTATTTTGAAAGCCTAGGTTTGTTGGAGTCCCTAGACCTTGAGTGTTATATAGTAGATTGACATATTGATTTAGAAATATCGTTTGATCTGCTCCTTGTAAAGTGATTGTGGGTTTACATAGTAAATTTTTTGAAGGGGGGTTTGATATTTGTTCAATGATATGATGTACTAAGGGGTCACTTTCTTGTGAAAGATTCCTTGCTTCTATACTTGAAAAGGTTAGTTGTTCCCTAAGTTGATTGACATCAAAATCTAGGGGGGATTTAGCACCAGATTATGTGAGTTTTAACATGTATAGGTTTGGATCAATATTTAACATAGCATCCACTACTTTAGCAAGATATTGGTCTTATGACATCTATTATATTTTTTGGGGGGTGAATTTTGTAGAAATGCAAAATTTCCTAATTCATATCACACATCATTAATATTACATTTTTATCATATTCATCCTCGATTAGTGCATTTGCATCATTTTCATCACTTGCATTACTAATTCCTCTTTTAACATCATTTTCTATCATTTTCACCTTATTTCCTCTATTAATTAAGTAATTATGAATTATTTAATTAATCCATCATATTTCACTAATTTTCCTCTTAGCTCCCCTAATTAGATTATTTAATTATTTAATTAGCCATAAATCTAATATTCCTCTAATTTCTAATGATTAAATAATCTCAAATTATTTAATTATCTAACTTCCCATCCCACTTGAATGGAATATTCTTTTTTAATAAAGAATATCCTAATCCTCCATAATTAAATAATCTTGAATTATTTAACTGTCCTAATTTCCCTCTCAAAGGTATATTCCAATGGAATATTTTTTTTCAAAATATCCTAAAATATCTCAATCCTCTCATTCATTTGCATCCCTCCATTTCTTGATCTAATATTCACTCTTCATTTCAAAATATCTTAAACCGATTTCTTTAATTTGTGGAGATATTTTGAGTTCAAATTGATCTTGATCCCTCATCTTCCTTGATTCACTCTCCTTCATGGGTCTTTGAGATTTAATCTCAACCTTTAATCATAATCTTGAAAATCTATAAAACATCCTTCATTCCTCATTATTAAATACCTAGAAAATTTAAATGCCTAAGCATATTCATATTATTGAGAATTTGAGAAATTATCATCCTCTAGGTCATCATTTCATACTTTTGCAATCATGGGAGATTCTTGATTGAGGAATCCAACATACCATAAACCATTAAAATGGAATGCAAGGTTTGCACTTGGTTTGTTTTCATTGTTTTCATCTAATTTTCATTACTATATATTAATTTCTAACCATATATGCATTCAATTTCATTTGTATGTGGGATTTGATCATTTCTTGATTGGATATTATGAATTCTAACCCCTTATTTGATAATTCATTTTTCATTTCTATTTTCTACTAACCCCACTTCACATTTTCACACGATCTATGGGACCCACATCCCTGATTTGACATCTTTGTTAAGATTTTTGATAATCTATAGGTTACAGCTGCAAGTTTGAGTGTTATAGATTGCCACTTTTTTAGATTTTTGAAAAAAATTCACATATTATTGAGTTTGCCTTGGATCGCCATGTTTGTGATCGTTGCATTTGTGAGGATCACCATGTTTGTGATTGTCGCATTTGTGTGGATTACCACATTTATAATCACCTTTTTTGTATGGATAGGCTACTATTTTTGCATGGATCGTCATGTTTGCTTGATAGTCTATTTATTGTTCCTCTATAGGTTTTATAGTGCCACATTTGGTTGTCTTTTTCCATGTTTGTTGTTTGTACTTTTGTCTTTCTGATTTTTTTTATTTCATTTTTGCATAACCCTAATCCTAATGTGCTATATTTTTTCTTTTGTATGCTTTTTAAATTTAACATATTTGTGCAAAATTCATTTAGGGGAGAACAATAATTTCAAACTGTTAATCGATTTATGCTTGTAGGGTTTTGATTGTTCCAAGACAAATTCATTTGAAACTACTAATGCATCTTTCTTGTAGGTTCCTTATCAAATATTTTATCATTTGAACTTGTATGCATTATTGATTTGTAGATCAAATCACATTTATATTGGGTACCTTAAAATTAATTTTTTTGAAGTGTAATGTAGGTTGGAGTGTATGTATCCTCTCCCCATGCGCTTTGTGTGACCTTGGGTGAAGAGAAATACCTCTAACTTGCACTTTTATTTTCTTTTTAACCAAAGGTGTGTTATCTATGTATCCTCTCCCCTTACGCTATGTCTGGATCCTGAGTGATGAGAAATAGCAACACTCAAGTCTTCCCTATTGTTAGGAGGCCTACTTAGGAATTTCATCACCCTAGGTTTCGACCTCAAGCACATTTTTTGGTGTTTTATAGAATTGGATGAGAGAAAAATGTGCAGTTCAAGCTACGTATGTAACTTCTAGCCATTCCTTAGTGGTCCCAAGTGATTTAGGATGCAGGATTAGAGACTTTGGTCGTGCGCTTATGTAGCCAATGGTTTTCACAGAGTTCCACCCACTAAGAACCAATTTTTACTAGAAGCCTAAGACCTATCGAATTTTTTCCTATAGTGGTGCATCATGATAGCATCATCATGAGAAGTTACTTACCATGTTTGATCCTTGGTTGAGGAGATAAGGTGTCTTGTTAGGACCTAGTCCTTTCAAGGTGAGGGATGTCAAGGGGGTACATGACCTTGGCATACCCTACTCTTCCACTCCTTGGATTCATATTAACATGTAAGTGTGGTAAACCTACTATAGTTAGATAGCCTTTACTACTAGCTAGGTTGTACTTATTGTGTTCTATTGATTTATTACTAGTGATCTTTGTGGAAGAAAGCTTACAAACTATCTCATTTACCATTAGAGTTAGTCCTGATTGCTTATGTTTATTGTTCATATCACTTTCTTTCAAAATAAACACTTAGACTTTGACACCTCAAACTTTACCAAAAATTTCAAGAAACATAGAAATAGTAACAAAAAATTGCATTTGACTATCACAATTTATCGCCTTTAAACAAATTACTACTTCTGCTTTGATACATTGTCGCATTTGCACAAACTATCATGCTTGTTTTTTGCATCTTGTCATATTTTCTCAAACTACCACGTTTATTCTATTCATATTATTGTTATTTATTACCCTACTGCATTTTCATTTAGTATACTCTATTAGAACCCTTTTCTGCATAGTCACATCTATCTAAATTATCGTAATTGCCTATTATAAAATATCTCTATTGTGTAGTCTGCCATGTTTGCACTTTGCACACTGTCACTTTTTCTTGCACTATTGCATTTTCCTAGGGGTAGCATGATGCATTTTCCTAAACTATCATATTTGTCTATAACATTTGTTCATCTCAGACCTATAAATTCTTAGAACCTAAAGTTGTCATAACCTATCATATTGGAAATGAAAACATCATTCATAACAATCCTAACTAGTCCTTTCATCCTCAAACCTCATAACTATCCTTTCAACTTGGTTCTCTTAGGAAATGTCAACATAGTCTTTTGGAACAAAAATATCAAGCATAAAACATCTTCAAATGCCAACAACCTTAATCAATGTCACTTATGAGACCATCATCAACATCTTTTGGATAAACATTAAAACATCCTTGGACATCAACATATCAAATCTATCAACTTGCTATTATCTTTTGATCTCATCTTTCCATATCTTGTGAACTTGTTAAATTAGTGGAAATATCTCCCTCCTAGGTTTTATAAATCATCACCATCATCTCTCTTTGATTGTACTCATGATTCTATTCCAAACAAAGACATCGATCCAATTCATCAACATCTTGATATCTAGCAAAAATCAATCAGTCTTTTCGTCATCCTTTTGTCTAAAGGTTAAACATCAAATCCAATAATCAAAATCTTCTCATCCTTTTGTCTAAATGTTGAGCATCAAAATCCCATCTTCATTTCAAACATCAAAATCTAATCAATCCTATCATCATCCAATCAACTTTTTTATCCTTTTGTCTAAAGGTTGACCGTCCAAATCCAAAATCAACTTCAACAATGTCATCCTTTTGTCCAAAAGACTTATCAACACATCCTTTGAAAACCATTTTAAAATCTAAATCCCACACAACACCAACATCACACATACACCTACCATCATCTCAATCTTTTTCATCCTTCAATGGTATAATGTGACTTTTATGACATCCCAACATACAATGTTATCTCTCTCATTCATTTGTCTAATCTTGAAATCAACCAAAAAAACATGTCAATGTCAATCTATTACCTGAATCCAACTCCATTCTATCCACCCATGGGTTTTCCTAATCAAAAATTTGAAGCATATTGTCACATGTCAAATTTTAATCAGTATTAAAGCTCACAAATCTATCGATCAAACAATAAAAACATGAATCTATTAATAAACACATCCCAACCCAACAATTCCACCAGACATAAGTACACTCCTTTATGGGAGCCAATTGAGTTTGTGTTAAATAATTTGGATCAATCTAATTTCATCAAACTTCCAAAATCACAAGATGATTTTAAACTTTGTTTCAAACCCTCATGGTACAATGAAAATATTGTGAATACCATGCAACGAAAGGTCATGAAATGTTAGCTTGCATAAAACTCAAGAACCTTATACAAAACCCTATTGATCAAGGTGCAATGAATGTTGATGATAACCTTAAAATCCCAACCACCAATAATAATATTGACAATGTTTATACCTCACATAATGAGCTAGAAGACATAGATTTTCTAAAGCATAATAAAGATAATCCATCAGTGTCTAATAATGATCCATTTCATGACATATTAGCATCATTTGACCTCATTATAGAACCTATTGGATTAAATTTCCCACAAAAGGATTCCAATCCATCATTCTTAAGTCTCCCACAATCTCAAAACATACAATCTTTAGCAAGGCATCCATCAAATAGTAAAATATTTCCACCTTCCTTCCAAGGACTATCCTTGATAAATACATGCCAAATTAGTCAAATGCTTAATTCAAATCCATTTGATGATCAATAAATTATTAACCCAATATTACCATGTATCCAATAATTTCTCATGCTTAAGGAATAAAATCTAAGTCAAGAGTTATCACCCATACATATGTATGTTGAAAGCATCCAAAACCCCTCTACAAATAATTCATTCTTTGAAATTGATCCATGTTAAGAACATAGTCCAAAGCATAATGAAGATAACTCTAAAATGAATCAAGTTCAAGAATTGATATCCCCTAAGTTCTATCAAGATCTAGTGAGTATTTTCCATTCTATTAACAAAGATAACTTTGAGAAAAATCAAGATCAAGATCCTATTTCTCAAAAATACTATCATCAGCTAATGAGAATCTTCTAATCCATTAAAGAAAAATTTCCTAAAATAAGACAAGACCAAGAATCTATCACTTCCCTGAGATACTATCATGACCTAATGAACATTTTTCAGTCCATACAGGATCTCACAAAAGAAGACCATATCCATACACTAAACACTCCTACATCTACCTATGAGATACTTCCTTCAATGGGATACATAGATGATCTTCTTTCAAAACAAGAGTCTCCTACTCTTGTCATCTTTGCAAAACATCAAACAATGACATCATTCTCTGAACCTCATGATGATATTTTAGAAAAAGATCATGAAGAAAATTTCTAGTCAATCTTTGAATCACTATCATCTTTTGAAGAACAATTGGAATCTAGTGCTTCTACTACTACCTTTGAATATTCCCAACAAAGCATAGAAGAAGAGACAACTTGTTTTCAAGATAAATCATACTCAATTGCAATTTTTCAAAGAACTATTTATCAAAAAGAAGGATTAGGCCTACAAAAATAGGGTGTCCTCACTAGTACACAAACAACAATATATGACTAAATAAACTACTAAAAATTGCATTTAAATGACTAACTTTAGTCATGTGACTATTAGTGGCTTATTTGTAGTCATTTATAACACCACTAAATTTATGACTAAACAATTTAAGTTATTTATTTAGTCATTGATTTTAGTTATTAATTTGGTCACTGATTTGGTCATTGATTTAGTCATTGATTTATTCATTGATTTAGTCATTAATTTAGTCATGGTAGTGATTTATTTAGTCATATATTTAATCATAAATTTAGTCATTGATTATTGTTAACTATTCATTTATTTAGTCATGGTAGTCATTACTTTAGTCATATCTTTAGTCATATATTTAGTCATTAATTTAGTCATATATTTAGTCATTAATTTAGTCATTACTTTAGTCATATATTTAGTCATTAATTTAGTCATTACTTTACTCATATATTTAGTTATTACAAATAAAATCTAGCTTAATTAATCCTCACAAATTTATGCATATAAACTTCAAGTATCATAGATATTCAAATGTTCAAGAAGCACCATGAAATGAAGACTAAAATTCTTGAACAAATATGATTGATTAGACACAAACACAAACAAATTAAAAATCAAGAGGAGCCACAACACAATATTTATGAGTGGAGAAAAAACCACTCTAAAAATTTATTTCATTAAGCCTCATTGGTTACATTCAATGTCTCAATGATACTGTACAACTTACAAACACTATATAAACAAAATACTCCTATTTTCATATACTTATACTATTTTCCCCTTCCTTAACTACAATCCTTTTGGAAGGGTAGCGATCTCCTATAGGGGCTCGACCCATTTAATCCCCTTGTAAATCCACAGCTTTCCAGCCGCTATTGGTTTTGGCTCCTCCAAAATCTTCCTCGTTGGTATTCACCTTTCACTTCTCGAATTTGGAGTTGCAGCCTGAAAATAAGGTTTCAAAATTTGCACATCAAAAACTCAAAAAAGTTAAATAATACAGAGGATAAAATTCAAACATTTTCTTTTCCTTTTCCAACTATGGCACCCTAAACTTAGGCATTGGATATATTGAATGTATCAGAATTAGATATAACATCCATCAAAAGAATGTTTGGAAGTAGATTTGTATCAGATATTGTAGTTACAAGTTCCACTAATTATAATAAAGATAAATAGTTTTGCCTTTCTACATCAACTAATGCAATTCTAATAACTTTTAGAGGACCGACAATGCTAGCCTTTATCATATCAACATACTCACCTGCAAGTTGTAACATGACATTAAACTTATTAATTAGACTCAACATCTAAGAAAGAAAAAGAAACTTAAAACATTATCAATTTAGTAAAAAATCATCAATTTCAAATATCAAAGTAGCCAATGCTTCACTCTCTACATCCTCTGCTACAATCAAAAGAGGCCTTTATTTATGTGATAAATGCAACAAGAAATTATATTATTTGTCAAAAATTATCACTATGTACTTATGAACTCAAGATCATTCAAATTATCAAACTAACTACCTAATTTCTTTCTATCACATACAATTTGGGTATACAAGATCATTGAGAATCCCAATTATCGAACTATGAAATTTAGCAACACAACAAAATTATATCTTTAGTAAAATGTAAATCAAATCAACATTACATGTCTCAGCTTATCAATTGATCTCAAATTGTATATACACCTTTGTCATATAGCTTAAGGACACCTACAATAGATATGCATAAAATGAATTTGGTGGAAAGGCTTTAAAAACTTTCCAATGAATACAATTTGTAGGTGTAAATCCAAATTCCACAACCTTTGCCAACATCCTCCCTGCCTATTCCAAAATGGGAGCTTTGAAACAAGATATGAATATCCATCAATGCATAAATAATACACGACAATATTTCTATAAGAAATTTGGTCTATGGATTGCAATATTGCAGGATATACACAAAATGGATTTGTTGAAAGGCTTTAGAAACTTTCAAGCAAATGCAATTGGCAGGTGTAAATCCAGATTCCACAACCTTTGCTAGCATACTCCCTACCTGTAATAAAATGGGAGCTTTGGACAGGGTATGTACATCCATCAAAGCATAACAGAAGGTGGATTTCCATCAGATATTATGGTTGGAAATGCTTTGGTAGATATGCATGCAAAATGTGAAAGCACGGGCAAGGCACGTGAATTGTTTGATAGAATGCCTTAAAGAGATTTCATCTCGTGGAATGCAATGATTGCAGGTTTTGTTGAAAATTGTTTGTTGAAAAGGCTTTCAAAACTTTCAAATGAATGCAATTGGCAGGTATAAAGCCATTTTTTTTGCTAGAGTCCTCCCTACCTGTGCCAAAATGGGAGCTTTGGGACAAGCTATGAACATGCACCAAAGCATAATGGTAGGGGATTTTTTGTCAGATGTTATAGTTGGATATGCTCTAGTAGACATATATGCAAGATCTGGAATCATAGACAAAACAACTGAATTGTTTGACAAAATTCCTCAAAGAGATGTCATCTCATGGAATGAAATGATTGATTGCAGAATGTGCACAAAATGGATTTTGCAAGGAACATCTCAAAATATTTGAATTAATGAAGCACTCTAGAACACATCCAAACATTCTATTTTCAATGGAATCAGGGAGGTTATTTAAACTTTTACACCCTTCTATGTTCAAGTGTTGTAGCTGTGATAGGTTGCCAATGAATTAGGGAGGCTATTTAAATCTATACACCCTACCATGTTCAAGTGTTGTAGTTGTGACAGGTTGCCAATGCAATCTGGGATCTTATTTGAATGTCAACACCCTTCAATGTTCAAGTTTTGCAGTTGTGACAAGTTGCCAAATGAATCAGGGAGCTTATTTAAACGTCCACATCCTTTTATGTTCAATTGTTGCAGTTGTGACAGGTTGCTAATGGAATCACGAAGGTTATTTAATTAGGGAGCTTATTTAAATGTCCACACCCTCCTATGTTCAAGTGTTGTGTTGCAGTTGTGACAGGTTGCTAATGAAATCAAGGAGGTTATTTAAACTGTGAAAATATTTTATTTTTAAGTGTTGTAGTTGTGATAGATTGTCAACAGAATCAAGGAGGTTATTTAAACCTTTAAAATTTCCTATTATATTCAAGTGTTGCAGTTGTGAGAGTTTGACAATGGAATTGGGGAGGTTATTTAAACCTCTGCAACTTTTTATTTTCAAGTGTTGCAGATGTGATAGGTTTCCAATAGAATTAATGAAGCACTCTGGAACACATCCTAACATTGTAAGCTTTCCTTGGGTTCTAGGTGCATGCAGTCATGCAGGTTTAGTTGATGAGGGTTGCACATACTTCACATGTTAGTAACCCTTATTGCATTACAATTTACATATATAGTTGATCATTAGGTGTGCATGGTTGACCTTCGTTCCCATGTTGGCTATATTGAGGACACCCTAAACATTATTACTAAGATGATAGTTAAATATTTGGTACATGTGGATCATGTATGAATATAGGCTGAGTATTTCCAGCAACACTACTTTTTTAGTTGGCCAACACAACACAATAGATAATTAAATTATGGCCATATTCATTCTCCTTTAAATTCCAATCTAGCTCACTATTGGATCTTATACCTCATAAAAAAATCAAAAGCATCAATTTCCTTTCTTTAATTAGAATAATAATACATGGAAAACATTTATCATACCTCACTAAGATTAAGTTTCTCATGCAGATGTTGTATTAAAACCTGCAGCAAAGTGAACATAATAACATAAATTTTATAAACCATATAAAAAATAGAAGAATGACAAAGTAGGATGCTACCAAAAGCAATCTCCAGTGCAAAAAAAATTTCAATTACATCTTAGGTATAGAAAAAAAACATTGAAAAGGTGTTTGTAACATTGTACACACTGATCATTAAGATCATCCTTGAGAAATTGAAGCCACCATATGATTCATTTCTCTCCACATTTTTCTCTAATTGAAATTTGATAAGAGAAGAAGGTAATACTCTGTATTTTATTTTATTGAGCTCCTTTGATGCAAGGGTGGTTGGTTTTCACCTGTAACAACTCAACTCAGATCAAATAAACAACAATTAGATTCAACAAACCTCTTCAATGCACCCTTTTCAGTATCACCCTGTCCTTTTTATAGTAGGTCTACAGACCTATATTTGGCTACTTTACTCGCAATCCACTCACCAACCCAGTTTCTCTTGATTTTTTTGAACACCTTTTAGGGCAACTTAAACATACACCAAAACCACCCTCAACTCCTTTGGATCAATTCACTCAAAAACCTAAGACAGTGTTGTCCTAGAAGACCAATTAGGTCTATTATACAAGGAAAGTATCTTTTAATCTCACTAGCAACCTGAAATAACCACTCAGACCTCTGAAATAGGTATCAAATAGCCAAAATCAATAAGTTTTAGGGCTCCAAACTCTCTTTTACCCACTGCTCCAAGTAACTCTCAATTTCCACCATTAAAGGTAGGGCTTATAGGTTCTTTGTATTCCTAAGCTCATACAAGCCTAAAACCACTTCCAACACTCTCAAATAGCCTTCCCACACCTGAAAATTCAACTCTCAGCCTCCACACACACTATCTCAACATACTCTCACTCAAAACCTCACTTTCCATTCACAATTACACTACAAAACTCCCAGGATAGTAAAAAATTCCCCATAAAACTCATCACAAAGGATATTTCCTACTTAATACCATCCTAACCTATCTCCCTATTCCCATTCCATAGAGTTACAGTTGTGACAGTATGTGGAATGGGCTCATTCCATGTTTAAGGCTTCAAAACTGGTGAATTACTCCTATAGGCCGATCAACAAAAGATTGCTCTAAAAACAACACTAATTCAATGCTCTACCCTCAAAACTGATTCAAAACCATGTTAAGATAGATATTCAACTATTCCCAAAGTTGTGTGAACAAAATCCTATTGTACGGTCATGTACAAGTGACTGAAAGTTCAGATTATAGTGTAAAATACAAAAATTCAATCAGAACTGGGGTCTTCTTTATTGTATTTTCTTCTCAATTGGTTCAACAACCTTCTGCAACGAAAGATTACATGTTTTTGTACATTTCTCTTATAAATCTTCCCTCTAAAACCTTCTACCTACCTTCCATATTCCATTTGACTCTTGAGTTCCCCAAATCTTGCAATTACATTATTGACAATTTTGACAATTTTACACATTTTGCATTATTCACCTCCAAAACATTCTAAAACACCTAAAAATGAGCTAATACACTATTTGATGACCCAAGATGATCTTATTTTCCATAAACTAAGACTCACACACTAAAACCCTTCAAATCCCTTAATTACATATCTTGCATCTTTTATGCATTTGTTGACAACTTTGCATTTGCTTTACAAAAATGAACATCTTGACACATTTAAAGGGTCTATTAGACCTTATTGACACTCTTAATGACCCTAAACTCCTAGAAAACCTATATTAAACCAAACTCAAGCAAATTCAGGTGCTAATTGGTTGGTGTTCCTGCACCACCCTTGTTGGTTGTGGAATAAGAGGAGCTCAAAATGATGGATCTGTGTGGTTCGAGATAGCAAGTTCATTGTGCAAAGCTATATTTTATTGTATTTACTATCATAACAAGGTTCCTATGGAAGTTGTTTGTGACGTGGTAGTATAATTGAAATGGTGTGGTAGGAAGCCAAGTTTTGTTCACTAGAAATTTTTTAATTGTGGCTTGGGTCCATATTCCATATGAAATGATGAAAAATCCTGATTCTAAGAACCACAAGTGCACAATGGAAATCTATGCAAAGGAAACCAAGGCTTGAAAATCATGGGATTCTGGTAAAAGCCAAACCATCATTCAGAGAGATGCCATATTTGATGAGATGGCTTCATTTTAGGATGCATTAACATGCATTGCAACTCCCACTATTGTCCAATTATTTGGTGCAAATGAAGATAAGACACCTAGTTCTATTTTGGAGGCTCTCCTTTAGACATGACTTTCCAGGATCTTTCAAGTGTTGATGAGGCTGTGTTAGATGATACTACATCATTTCAGGTGTTCAGAGGAAAAAGATCTAGATTTTAGCTCCACCATGTTGGGTGATGTTGATTTGAGACATGAGACTCCCATTTCCAAGGGGTATATCAATCAACTTGATCAACAACTAGATGAATGTTATTTTTCTTAGGGTGATGGAGCCAATAATTGAGATGGCATTGTTGCAGATGGGAGCATTTCTCATCATTTAAGGTCTTTCTACTGCATTTTATGGATATGTGGTCTTGTGGGGTGGCCATACCATGGAGTCAACATTATTATTTTATCTTTACTTGTAAGAATTACATGTCCCTTATGAATCAGAAATCACCAATTGAGAGCCAGTTTATCTCAAAATTAGCAGATCATTTAAATGCGGAAATTGTCCTAGGTATAGTTCAAAATGCAAGGGAGGCATGCACATGGTTGGGATACAATTATCTTTACATCTGCATGCTACGAAACCCGGTTCTATATGGTCTATCTGCTGATGCTTTATAGAAAGACAATACCTTAGAAGAGAGAAGGGTATACTTGGTAAGCATAGCTATGATTTTTAATTTAGTACATAGTAATTTTACTATGGTATTATTAGACAAGTATGACCCTTGCATTTTACTTTACTGATACTTGTTAGTGCTTATAATAATTGAACTCTCTATGTTAATAGATACATTCAGCTGCAATTATCTTGGACAAAAGTAATTTGGTGAAATATGATTGGAAAAGTGGATATTTCCAGGTTAATGATCTAGGATGGATGGCCAGTTATTACTACATCACTCATGGGACAATGACTACTTATAATGAGCACTTGAAGCCAAAAATGGATGATATTGAGCTATGTCAATTTTTTTCATTAAGTGAAGCATTTAAATATGTGACAATAAGAGAGGAAGAGAAGATGGAACTTGCAAAGCTCTTAGACCATGTTCCTATTCCAATGAAGGAGAGTTTGGAGGAGCCAAGTGCCAAGATCAATGTTTTTCTCCAGGCTTACATTTCATAGCTTAAGCTTGAAGGTCTCTCCCTCATGTTTGATATGGTGTTTATTACTCAGGTATGTATTTATATTGAAAACCTGTGTAGCACAAATCATAACCATTTTATCAATTTATAAGTGGGTGACTTGAGATTTGTATCCTTTGTAATGCAAATGATAACCATTTTCTGCCTTTTTATAAGTGGGTGACCTAAGAATTTTGTGTTGTCCATGAAAATCTAAATTTAGCCCTAAGGATGTTGTGCATGTCCACCCTCCTACTTTTGTTTCTAACCATACAGCCCATCCTTAAGTCCTATCTTCTCCAAATCATTCACCTTTGCTAGACAGGAGGAATTTACAATTTGTTATGGAAGTTGGATGATGCATGCTATGTAGTTCTAAATACATTCTTTTTCTTTGGTTATGTGTTGCAGAGTGTAGGTTGCCTCCTTAGAGCACTTTTTGAGATTTTCCTAAAAAGAGGATGGGCTCAGTTAACAGATAAGGCACTTAACCTGTGCAAGATGGTTGGAAAGTGCATGTGGAGTGTTCAAACTCTACTTTGGTAATTTAAAGGCATTCCAAATAGATCATGATGTTTGAAAATCATGATATGCATGTCACCACTCATCTACTGTATAGTGGCCAACATCAGTTATATTGATTTGACAATAGTCCATTCACCTGCTACACTTCACAGTTCTGATTGTCAACATGTGCACTAAGCTTGCATCAAAAAAATTCTCCAAATTGGAAGATAGCAATATAAATTTTATCAACATAAGCATACAAATACAAAACCAATCTCTCGTTGGAGAAGTATAATCTGACTTAATAAGATTGCTATCATTTTGAACTACATACCAAGTGAAACCTATGTACCATAGATTGCTTTGTTGTACTTGGCAAGGGGAATGCAAAAATCCGAAGGGCTTGCCTTGTTAAGAGTAAACAATAAAACAAAATTCTCAAATTAATTTGTATGAAATTTAATGTAAGAAAAGTTTGTTTCCAACACAAACAACTCAAATCAAACACTATTTGATGCAAGCACATAGGATCAACTCAACTCAATTTGGACATATTTCACAACAATGGGTTTCAACTAACCCACTTTACAAGACTATCACCCTTCAAGGCAATTTCTCCTTCACAATTCACTTAACTCAAACACTCAAAATTGAAAATCAGAGTTCCACATCCCTTAATGACCTTCAAGACACATTGGTAAGCATCAACTTATCAAAAACAAACAATTACAACCTTTTCCCTTTCATATTTCATCAATTGGTTATGAATGTCCTCAATTATCATCATGGCACATACAAGCTAACAAACATCAAAACTTGGCTCCCAAAACATTGGTGACTGATTCAACACTTGGAACATCTATAATAGGCCCAAATCAATATGTTTAAAGTCTTTTCACACCCCATAATTATGGCTTCAATGATTTGTTGAACAAGACTTCAATGACCATTAGTATTTTTGTAGCCATGCCTTATAACTCTATCAGAGATAACTTCAAACTCAAACCCTTATCACTGACTGTAACCAACACTTAAGATGCCCCTTTTCAAGTATTAAAACATAGAAAAATATTACCATATGTTATTTTGAGGAAAAATACAAAAACCAACCTGTCTACGCCCCAAACAAGGCTTATTGGATATAATACCTCCTCCAAGAGATGACTTTTCCAATGCCTCAAACAGGTTTATCTAGTCCTATACATTATTAATAAACCTTGAAATTTTTACCTCCATGGTTATTTTGTTAAACCCTAGGGTGGTTTCCCTTGAAACTCTGTCCTTGACAGACTGTAACAGGGTTTTTAGACTGAGTTTTCCATTTTTTGGCCCCATAAAACCTTTATACCTTTGACTCAAAACCAATTGAATATGAGAGTATATAAATTGAAGATAATTTTCACCAAAAACCAGAGGATTTCATGAATAAATAAGGAAGAAACATAATTTACTTTACTCACTGTTAATCCTAGTGAGGGTTTTTAACTGTTTGGACAAAAACTCAAATAACTTATGCAAAACAAAGCCAAATTACATGAGACAAATTGTGATTGGAAGGTGATTGACCTATTTATCACTTAAAAATAATAAATCTTGTATACTAGTCCATACTATTCCTTGCAAGACCTATAAACTCAAAATTTCTATAGAAAATGACTGAAAACAATGATATTATTCATTTTATTTCAATTCCACAATCACCCACCGAGTACAAATGGAGATACGGAGCCTATTTAAAGGAATTTAAGCATGACTCACACCTTCTAACTGTTTTCCATCTACCCTCCATCAATTGAACCTTCATGACTCTTCAAATTCCATTTGTTGCATTTGTGCCACTTTACATTTTTTTGCAATTTGTTTTGACAACTTTATTTTTTTGCAAAATTGGACCCAAATAACTTCAAATGTTGTCCTAATGACTCTAATACATGTAAAATGACCTTACAATATGGAGACAATAAAATTGAGCCAAATTTCAAAATTTCTTTAATGGAATCATGATATTGTAAAGGTGCTCCTACACCACTATTCAACAAGGAATTGAAACTTCAAACCCACACAAGGGCATTCCTTCATACAAAGCACTCCCCTTCTCCACTAGGTTTGCAGACCTCTTTTCCTCACCTTAACTCTCAAATATCCCTAACAACCCCTATAATAAATCACTGTTCTAAACCCCCATTTGGGCCACCTCTAACATACACCAATACCTCCTAGGACTCCTTTGGATCAACATGCACCAAAACCAAGAAATAACACTGTCCACAAGGCCAATTAGGCCAAAATTACAAATGAGGTGTGACTTAAACTTTCTCTTTTACCCAAATCTTGATTGGGTAGCACTCACCTACCTAAGGAAACACAAAATCCACAACTTTTAGGGCAAGATGGACCTGGCAACACCCCAAATAGTAAAACCCTCACCTTCCACCATGTAACCTAGGCTTATTGCAAAACCTACTTCCAGACACATCCAAACCATGCCACCAACTTAAACACACTCATTTCAACTTGTACATGCTCAAAATTTACAAAAACATCACTACCCTTAAGGATTTTATCAAACCATAATCATACACCCCAAATTTCATGCCTTTTCTCTCACAAAATCAACTAGGATAGCAACTCATTCTCCCCTATTTCTTCCCCTCAACACAAGAGCCTTCTTCCTAATGTCCACACATCCTCCATGGGACCCATTCCACCAATCATAGTGATTACAGCCAGTGAAAGGGTCCTCAATTCATGTCAAATGTTTACAAAACCCCAAGCAGGGTATACCCAACAAACCTCAAGGAAACACACAACAAATGCTTCAAACACACTTTTATCCCCTCAAACCAATTATAAACTATAGGAAATTTGTGCCACCATAAGTTACATGAATAATTTACACAATTTTATGACTGTATGGGCCATACAGTGGCTGCAAACAAGGAAATGTATAGAAAATAGAAAACATCTGAGAAAAATAGTTTTATTGTTCTTCCAAAATCTTGAGAGCTTCTAATTCAAGATTTCTCCATTTTAAAATTGATTCCCTCCAAATACAACTGACTTAAAAACTTCTTACTACCTTTCAAACTCTTTGTGACCATTGGGCTTCCAAGCCTTTACAATTTTTCATTTTTGCAAGTTTATTATTGAAGCACTTTGGAACACATCCTAACATTGTAAGCTTTGCTTGGGTTCTAGGTGCATACAATCATGCAGGTTTAGTGGATGAGGGTTGCACATACTTCAAAATTTAGTAACCCTTATTGCATTACAATTTACATATATTTTTTATCATTAGGTGTGCATGGTTGACCTTCGTGCCCGTGTTGGCTATATTGAGGACTCCCTAAACATTATTACTAAGATGCTAGTTAAATTTGTGGTACATGTGGATCATATATGAATATAGGTTGAGTATTTCCAGCAACATTTCTTTTTTAGTTGGATCCTAAAAATGTTGCAACTTATGTTGAAGGATATATTTTGCATGCTATAGAAGATATTGGAAAAACCAAACCAATTAATTTGAACATTCAAGAAAGGTTTTTAGCAAAGGATAATGTAAGCAGCACCATTGCATGTTCTTGGGTGTTGTTATGTATACTTCTTGACATAGAACATGAGCATACTTGTTGCATGTTCTTGGATGTTGTAAACATGTATCTTGTTGTCATCATCACACTGTATTTCATTGTAACATGGATCATTTTTTGTAAGAAACTAACATTTTAGCATGGTTCAAGCATCACAAAGGAAGGAATGTTCATAGTTTCAATATGAGCAGGCACAAACTTGGATCTCAAAATGGGAAGGGAATTTTCTTGTCTTGATTGTAAGAGTTTTTCAGACCAAAATCTTAGGTATGATCCAAATGGATTCCAAAATGATTTATCAATTGGTATAGTCATGAACAGAGTAAACAATGTGAACAAAGTATTATATTTAGATAAAGGGGAAAATAAAGCATCAAGTTGTGAAGGAACAAAACAAGGAAAAGTACACTGGACACTAATACAATTACATAGACATCCACATAGTTGCAGTTTCCTCCATGATAATTACAATTTTTAACTGCAAAAATGAAGTGTAACAACATTGTTTGGAACTTCTTGTGACTATAAAACTTCTTGGAAGATTTTGAAGACTTATTTGTATGAGAATTCATAAGGCTGAGGAAATGAAAGGTCATGTCTCTTCATTTCTTCTTTGGAATACTATATATGGAATGTGAGCTAGGACTTCATTAGGCAAAGCCAAAGAGGACAATCATGTGTTGTACCTTCTCCAATCCAACAAGAGGAGAATCATGTGTTGTGGCTTCTGTGAGCCAACAAGAAAAGGACAATCAAGTTTTGTACCTTCTCCAAGCCAACAAGAAAGAGGAAAATCATGTGTTGTACCATTCTCCACTATTAAGGGGAATAATCATGTGTTGTATCATCATTTTTGATGGGTAATATATTCAGGTAAAAGAGCATTGCCTCTACCAATTGGATTTTTCACCCCACGTTGGGATTTTCCCAACTAAAATATGGTGTTATGATGCAACAATTTATTTTATAAGTAGCATAGCATAATCATCAATTAATAAAAAAACTATAATTTAATCATGAATTAAGTATCATAGTGATAAATCTCGGTTTTGTAAATTCTACAAGTATAGTTCATGAGAAGTTAACATATCAAAAAGATATGGGAATATAAATATTCCCATAAGTCACAATTTCCGAGTCAATATTCATTGAGTAACTGCACAAGTGAAATGAAAGTTACAAAATTTCTCTACTCTATCTTGTTATAAGTAGAGAGGGAAATGCATAACTTGTAACTCAAAATTTCCCATTTGTGAGGAATATTTTCACATCAATAGAAGGAAAAAATGTATATCATTCCTTTAATGTGGAGATATAATTTATGACAATAGTGCAAACCATATTCATAAATATTTAAAAATAGAAAGAATGTGATTTAAAGATAAAATAGCATCCAAACCAACGTCTTCATTATCAAAGAAGAATATGAAACAAGTATTACGTTGGAAACCAGTTTAGCTGCAATCTATGGTAAAGAATGGTAGTATGCCCATCGACCTCTTCTACCAAGCTTCCATATTGAAAACTACTATCCCACCTACAACAAAAGAAGATGAAAACAGTTATAAAGAGACAATAAAACATATTGTGGGAAGAAGATCCAAACATATTGTTAATAGCGTCTAATGGAACACATACTACAAATAAAACTTACTTGTCTCGAGTTTCATCCATCCCCATTATAAGCTCAAAAATTGCTTCACATGTATCATCCACAACACCTACTGCCTTCATTTCTCTACTACAACTTCGTGGCTACACACACCACTTACTCTATAATTATTTCTATGAACACAACAATAATAAAATTCTTTTAATTGAATTGAGAATTTAAAACACTTTTCTAATTATATTGAAAAGTAACAAGTGATATACCAAGTAGTTAGCTTCCAGAGGCTCTTCAAAGATCCTAAAACCTGTACAAAAAAAAAAAACCTATAAGTAATGATCCTGTTGTTTCTGGGTATTTCTCTAAAGTTTGTCAATCTTTCCTTAAGATGCTAACATTGCAGATCTAAGGAGCTTGCCATTTTGGCATCAAACCAATTGTCAATGCTTTCTGGAGAATGCTTGATCCTGACTTTTTTGATAGGATGAACTTTACTCAATTTCATGAGTCCAATCAAGAACCGATTCATGTGGACCTACCCATACAATTCATATCCATATCCATCTAGCAATCAATTAATCCCATACTTAAAAGTTAAAACAACCATGAAAAAACTAACTTTGAAGCCCAACTTTTCAAATAAAATACCAAAGGGCCCATTATCTTTTGAAAAGATGAGAAATTTAGATGTGACTAGAAGTATATAGGAACTTTCATATAGAATACCATTTCCTATTGTTTTTCTTCGGTCAAGACTTCAACTAAGACTTTGACTATTCTCACATTCATATTCTTGTGCACTTAACCTATTATAACAATGTGTATAACAATGTGCACATTGAATTAAAATTGTATTTAATAATATTTAATACAATTAAGTCCAGAAATAATGCCATATTAGTATTAAATTTGTAAGGTGAGACCAATGCAAGACCAAAGACACCAATCCAAGGATAAGTTTAAGCATTCAAAGCACACATATAATGAGAACAAAAACCAAACAATATGGATGAAATTAACTGTGTTGATACATGTCGATATCTTGTTTTAATCCATCATGCCCTCCATAAGACTGTGATTATGAATGCTGATTTGACCTTTCATAATGAAGGAATGCTACCTTCTAGCACCTTCGAGCCTGCTATTTTAGCGCGGGCTTCTAATTATACTTACATGGACATTTCTAAATTTAGCCATGCGGCCACCTTGTCTTGTTTTTCGCACGACTGCACCATGGCCAAGGAACCCTGCATGCCCGCCAATTTCTGCTTAGCTTGCTACAATATTCTTAAGATCCACATTAATGCCACCATTAAGTCCCCTTGTGGTGATTTTTCCCTTCGCGCGTGTGACCTGTACACTGGCATCATTACCCAATGCTGCAATCCTTGCCTTAATACCCACAATGTGAAGAAAGCCCATTGCCCTATTGGTTTTTCTAACTTTCGCTCTCTGCAAACTCTTTGTTTTCCTGTGCAGGTGGAAATCATGGGTGGTGACCGCGTTCAAACTGATCCGAACAACTGCAAAGAATTTCGTAAGAATCCTTTGGTCTAGCATATTTTTGCTAAGGGTGGCCTTGCTCTTCTCATGGAGATTTTGTTTGGCCATGACGCTATTTTGTCTGGTCAATTTGCTAATTCGTGGAAGGACCGAAGGGTCACAATGGGTGGCATTTCCTTTTAAGTCAACAAATAGGTTATCGCGCAAGCCACTAGGTTATTGTGCACTGGGAATAAATATCCTAAGCACACTTGAATGTCGGACAATGATAGCTTGAAGGATTTCTTCATGGGGAATGAGGGACCAGTCTGAAACCAATCGGGCTTTGAACGTGAAGCCCTTCTGAAGCCCTGCAACCAGGTGTGTTTAGCTTTGATGAAGTATGTCACTCTGGAAGGTAGGTTCAAAACCTATTTCTTCTATCATTTTCCCCTCCTGAATCATTTAAGGCATAAAATATTGCTTAGCTTTCCTTTCTTTTTGCTCATGGACCTGGAAAATTTAGTTGAAAAATGTAAGGAGATGGCTAGTCTTAACCCGAGTGACCTTCTGCCTCTTCCACTCCATCAAGGGCTTATCTTGAGACTATACCATTTTCACTTGTCCCTTTTTCCCCCAGGAGCCATCTTTGTTGTTTGTATTGACAAAATTGAACCCCTAACTATTGTGAACATCTCCCCTACTGAGTCAAAAAGCCCTTCTCAGAAAACCCATCCGGCTACTGTTGGAAACCTCAAAGCTAAACAGGCTACCAAAAAACTTAAAGGAGGGGAATTTAATGCACATACTAGTGCCATGGCCAGCCTCTATGAACTCAAGGCCACCCCGACAAAGTCTGCTTACAGAGCCAACACTATGAAAAAAGGAAAGGATGGTAAAAAAGGTGCGTCAAAGCTGATGGTGAAGGAGGGTAAAGAGAAGAACATATTAGGGAAAGATTCTAAAGGTGATATTGTTGTGGGGACCATGGTCATGACTGGAGGGGAGACTACCATAAGGAGATCTGGGAGATTGGCGAAAAATAGTAAAAAAAGATAGATTATTGTGGACTCAGAGGAGGAGCAGTCTGATAGCAAGGAGTATAAGGAAGAGGAGACCGAGGAGGATAAGGATGAAAATGTGGAAGAGCCAAAGTTTACCATGGAAGATAGCAAGATATTGAAAGAGACTTCGGCCTCTCACTCTTCGCACCCCCTGGTTGCTAAGCCTGACAAGGTCCCAAGAACCATGGATGTTGGGGAGGAGCTTTGTGCTTTGGAGAAGAAGATAGACACGCTCAATAAAATATTTAGAGGTTTGACCCACTTCACAATGAAATTGGGTCACTTTGTTACTAGCACTCTGTCCATTGTTATCAAGGAGGAGTTGGAGGGAAATAATTCCTAGGAGAACCAAGACTGGGTCGGTGATGATGTTGTAAACCTCCTATTCAAAAACTGGGACAATGCTAGTTAGTTGTTGCCTGCGCCAGTGTTATGTTGTTTAGCTGCCTATCTGTGGTCTCTGTGTTGTTAAAGTGTTGTCTCTGTTCTTTTTTTGACTTGTTCCTTTTTGGCCCTAGTGGCTCTTTGTGAAGGGTAAAACACCCTATAAATGTTGCTTATCTTTTCAAAAACATGCTTAGCATATATATAACTTAAAAGTCTACATGATTTTCTTGTCTTCAAATCAATTTTCTTGGGTCCAGAGATGTATGGTACAAATCACCCAACATGTAGAGAAAAAACTTCTATGTGAAGGATATAGGGTGAAGTTTTAATTATATACAAATATAGATATATATAAATAAATGAAAAGATACACCACTGGATAGATCTTTCATTTATATACATATGAAGAAATTGAAAGTAAAAAATCTTCCACTCTGTTGTACAATCCAATTGACTCATTAGTCAGGACCACTTCCATTCAATGTTAATTTCTCAATAAGACTATTCACAACACTTCCAAATTAACAATTCTCTTCTACCCGTGGCAAGATATTTTTACCATGGGTATCTCATGTAGATCTAGGGAAAAATCTATGTTAGCCAAAATAAACTATGAATATGTGAACCAAGTTGATTAACCTAGTTCTTTAAATCAGCCTTTGTTTTTCTATCCTTTTCAACTAATCGAGAGGAGATATATCCTACTTCATTCCATTGGAGAGGATGACATGAGTGAAATCAATGGGGTGAGTCCAAGATAATAAGGTTTTAGGGTGAAGGAAGTGAGAAAAGTGACTTTTTTGGTTACCTGACAAATAAATAACCTTTGTCACATCTACAATCTTCATGGCAATCAAATATGTAGACTTGGACAGTCCTAGCCTTGTGGAAATATATTCGTTCATTGATAGCATGCCTAGCCAAAAGAAGGTTGTTCAACAAAAAGAACCCCCACCTTATAATTCTACAATGAGCACATTTATTTTAATAATTCAATGGTGGTGAGAGATGTTGAACACTCCTTTGCACATGGTTGCCCATGCATTGAACTCAAACTGGTACATGGAGAGGCTTGGTAGATTTCTCCCCATAGATGACAAGGAGATGATGATGGGTTTCATGAGACCATTTGGAAGATGTACAAAATAGAGGATGCCACATTAATTTGATACAACTAGACAAGATTTTCCAAACAAAGAGGTTTCATGAAGGCCATTTGGAAGATGTAGAATAAAGAGGATGTCGCAATAAGTTGACACAACTAAACCAGGTTTTCCAAAGTAATAGGTTACATAAGTTCAACAATGGTCGATAGAGAAACTAGCATGGGAGAATGAAATGAGTTGGTGGTGGTTGTATGGCCCTCCATGATTGATGTGCACACTTGCCATTCAACTCTTATAATGGGTTTGTAGTTCCTTTGCTACCAAGAGGAATTAATCTAAATAAAACTTAATCCACTTTGTTAAGAGGAATAGGCTTATCTCCAAATGAGTGGAGAAGCTTGTGGATGTACAAACTATAGAGTGTCACATCTCATAAATCAAAAGATGATTGATCATAAGAACAGTATAGCAACATGCTTAGATGTAAAGCCCGAGAAACAAATGCAAATTGATGAGATCAAGATGCACATGCAAGGTTTAGTGAAGTCAGTTTGCAAGAGTCGGGCTAGTATAGCAATTTTGATGATGAGGAGCATGCAAAAAAATTGTCTCAGATAATGAATTAGAAAAGTCATTATATTTTGTGTGCAGATTTGTACATTGTCCTTTGCATCTGAACATGACTAATATAAATATTATACCATAAAAGCTTGTTGTTGATAGCTGGATCGATTGATTATCAAATTGTCAATGTAACTTTAGCACTTTGTACAAATTTTAGCTTCTTTCATTCATTTTGTTTACATAAATAATAAATTGCACCTCCTTTCACTATTTTTTTTAATTTTTCCAAATACTATTTTTTGTATCTACCATTGCCTATAAGCTTTGTCGTAGAGCTCAGGTATTTGGCTTGGAAAAGCCTTCCTTCATTTTGGAAAATGTGATTATTGAACCAGAGCCCCCATTGCTATTGGTTTTAGCTCCTCCAAACTCTTCCTCACTAGTATTGACCTCACTTCTCCAATTTGGCAAGTTGTAGCCTAAAAATAAGGTTTCGATGAGGGTTTTAGAGTATGTTTATTAAAATGAAAATTACGGCCAAGATTATAATAATGAGCTCATTTAGGTTTTAACATTACAACATCCTTTACCTTATGTCGCTATTTCATTCTGCTTTCCCCACTACTACTTTTTTTGGCTCCTCCAAACTGGCACAACCCTTCCCTCCTTCGCCATAGCAGCCAAGCTATTTTTCCTTCACTTTCTTTTTAGGTTTCAAAATAAGGCTCCTTTGTCCGCTTTATTTTCCATTTAATTTTCATTGCTAGTTAAATCTCTTGCTTTTAAATATATTATAATATTATACTATATTATATTATATTATAATATATTATATATTATAATATATTATATATTATAATATATTATATATTATAATATAAATATTATATTATGATATTATGTAATATATAATATATTATCTATATAATAATAATGTAATATTATATAATATTATATTATTATATAATATATGTAATAATATATATTATATAATATATATATACTATAAAATATATTATATATATTATATTATAATATATCATATTATATTATAATATATTATTATTATATTATATTATAATACAATCCACTCTCTTAACAAACAAAGCAAGGCTTATAGAAACTAGAATATATGTTGTGTTGATTTCATCTTGAGTAACATTAATGATTCATTAACATAATGAGTAATAAAAGTTAAAGAATGTAAATGTTAATTTTTTTTATAAAATATGTGAAAGCCTTAAGACTGCACCGAGAGGCAATGCGTTCCACGCAATAGATATTTTTGGTGCACCAAGCAACCTAGGTGGCCAAATAGCCCACTTAGGTAGGGGTCCCATGAGGAGGGCTTAATTAGCTCTATGGATTATGATCAAATTCGAAAGAAAAAAGAATAGAGTAGTAGTCATTTATTTAGTCATTAATCTAGCCATATATTTAGTCATTTATTTAGTCATTTTTATTTGTCTGGTATCATTCATTTTTATTTGTCTAATATTAGTCATTTATTTAGTCATTTAGTTATGATTTTACCCAATTACCAAATTAGTCACTTGTAAATGACCAAATTAGTCATTTATTTTCAAAATACTACTAATGTTAGTCACATGACTAAAAGTTTTAGTCATTTGACTAAAATTTTTAGTCACGTAGTCATTTATTTTCCAAATTATACTAGTGCCTAAAACTGATACAAATAGTCAATAATCCTAAGCATCAAGGTATTGGTTATTCAATAATCAAAGAAACTAATCATATCAGTGATACCTCCATTATACTAGGGTGACTTTATCTAATGCAAATATCAACATGGGAGTCATGAAAGTTCCTTATGATAAAACTATTGCTAACACTTCAACTAATCATGTCATGAATCGTCATCCTCACATCTTTCCACCTTTTGATTGGGACCAACAAGAAAAAACATGCACAAAGGAAAAGAGTGTGTCATCGATGCTAATGAATTGATAAATCAAAATAAAGGAATGAAGTTAAAATGGGTCTCAAAGAAAAACAAAGAAAATATTACTTATCAAAATCCATTAGTCAAAGAAACTATGGGTCAAAATATAAAAGGGACTTCCATCCATCAAAAGTCTACTTCAAGGAAAAAATGCTTCAATAGCAATGCACAAAGTATATGAAAAAGTTGGTCCTAAGTCCAATCAAAACTCCATATCTACCTTTTGTTGCTCATCACCCTACATTTGGAAAGTCAAAGATCCATCATCCAAGCTATCAACGAATCCATCTACATTTCATATTCATCATCACATTTTTTCATCCACTTCAAAATCAATGATATCAAAATCTTGCATTGATTGTGTCTTGGAAGCAACTCTTTATAATAAGGACTCTAAGGGAATTCTATCATGATGTGTGCATCTAGAAAAGGTTAACTTTTCTATCAATAAAGAGAAAAAAATTGAGGACTTATATTATTACACTCATATAGATTGGAAAAACAACCCCTTCAAGCGGGATATCATTGGCATATATTGATAGCAATATCATCTACATCAGCACCACTAGGTGCTTCGACATGATCATAAACCTAAAATAATTCAAAAAATCAAGAAAATAGTAAAGAGAAAAATTATCCTCTAGTAAAAACCACTTTGGTGGCGCTTTGGGAAAGTACCATGATGAAAACCTGGCAAGTAGGCATCATATGTAGAATTGAGAATCTATGTGTACCATTCCAGGTGGAAGTATCTTATCTTATTCACCTCCATTCCATAATAAATCCATGATCCATCCATCTAATCCACTTTCATCCATCTTCCATATCCATCTTGATTTTGAAAAATATTAGGAGTATACTTCAAACTTTCTTTTGGTAAAATCTTGACATGGTCATTTCTATATATCATATCCTATCTCATGCAATAATATCACCTACATCTAACCAATTAAGCATTGTCCAAATAATCTAGCACTTTATCTGAGCTTTTTAGCATTATCCCAATGTTCATCTTGTATTCGACATGTTATCATATTAAGGGATAGTCCTTGGAATTCTTTCCATATCATTCCCCTCATCCATGTATCCACTTGTAATATTTTGTACATTACTAGACACTGGGGGTAGATGCTTACATCTTTCTTTGAAGCAAATCTTAATCTATGTCCTTTGGCTCATTGTCATGATCCAATAATTTTAAAAAGTGGAAGCAAAGCATTCAAAAACATCCATCCATTATCACAATCACTCTTTCATCTACTTCATCCATCCATCACCATAATAAACATACATCCAACCATGGCTTGATCACTTGTTAAGTGTCTAACCTTGTTGCACTATCACCATCTTCTATCTGTGTCATCTTATTTATCCATAATAAATGTAATCTTAAACTTGACTAGGGGCATCTTCCTGAACCTGATAGAAAAATTGGATCCTTGTTCATATCTCATGTCATGTGTAAATTGCTGTGCCTATAGCACACACGCCCCGTTTGGAATGGGGACCCTCTCTTTCTTTTTCCTTGCCAGGTCTTTTTGTTGGCACCTCATTTTGCATGCCCTAGTTTGGTGTCCTTAATGGTCAACACGTTCTCCAAAGTCTCATTTTAGGTTGACCGTATTTTTCCCCTAAAATAAAAAATTGCTAAGTCTTGGGTTTTTCGAGCTTCGCCCTTTGGGCCTCCCTCTTCCCTCTTTCTTCTTTCACCTTTCGCCCTTTGCTTCCCCGCTTCTCGGTTCCCACTTCCCTCCTTTTCGAGCTTCCTCGTTAGGGCATTCGCCTTTTAGGTTTCCCCTTTCAGGTTTCCCTTTTCAGGCTTCCCTCTTGTGGGTTTCCCTTCGCCTGTCGCCCTGGCGTCCTCCGAGCCTCATCCCCGCTCACTTGGCTCGCTTTTTCCTTCATTTTGACTTTTTTGATAGGTTTCCTATGGATTTGGGATGTTTTTGTGGTGCCTAAGTGAACTCCCAATGTTTCGTTAAGTTTCAAAAAGTTGTAAAATTTTCCAACTGGAACTTCGTCCCTCTGTGGCTGTTCTGAGAACTTCGTCCATCCCTAGTTGTTCCAGATCCTGGCCCCTCCGTGGTAGTTTCTGGAAGTTTGTCCCTCTCTTTCCATTTTGGACATCCGTCTACCTTAGGCATTCCGGTTTTCGAAGCCCGGCCCCTCCGTGCCCGTTTTTGAAATTTCGTCCCTCTTTTGCTATTTTTGAAACTCTGCCCCTCTATGGCTGTTCTGGGAACTTCATCTGTCCCTGGCTGTTGCGAAGCCCAGCCCCTCTATGGTCATTTCTGGAAGACCATCCCTCTTTGTCCATTTTGAACATTCGTCTGGCTTAGGCATTACGGCTTCCGGAGCTCGACCCCTCCGTGGTCGTTTCCAGAAGTTCGTTCCTCTTTTGCCATTTCTGGAACTGCATCCCTCTATGGCTGTTCTAGGAACTTCATCCATCCCTAGCTGTTCCAGAGCTTGGCCCCTACATGATCGTTTTCGCAAGTTCATCCCTCTTTTTCTATTTCCGGAACTCCATCCCTCCATGGCTATTCTGGGAACTTCGTCCGTCCCTGGCTGTTCCAGAGCCCAGCCCCTCCGTGGCCGTTTTTGAAAGTTTGTCCCTCTTTTTCCATTTTGGACATTCGTCGGCCTTAGGCATTTCGGCTTCTAGAGCCCCACCCCTCCGTGGCCATTTCCGATACTTTCCTCCAGAATGTTGTCCCTTCGCCGCCATCCAGGAACTTTGCTTTCGGATTGTTGTCTTTTCATCCACCGTCCGCTAGCTGTCATCCTTCAAGCCTCCCAGGCCCTAGACCCCAGAACTCCACCCCCGGATTTATGTTTCACCTTGGCTATTCCAAACAACGAACTCCAAACAACCTTCCCTCCTCTTGACTCTGATCACCTAGAAGATGACCTAAATGCCTCTGAATCTAAAAACTGAATTTGACCCACATACTCAAATTGGATCCTCTCTTGCATGAACTTTTCAAATTCAAACCATATGGGTTGCCTTGCTATGTTTTCCCTTTCAAAACAACATTTTGGCCAAGGAAGTCCAGCCTCTCTGGCCTGGACCATCCAAACTCCCTCCAGTAAACTGCTAATGGCAATTCACACTAAATATTATGATCTTTTGATGATGCATGGATGGATATAACAAGGATTTTGCAAGATTTCATTTACATTTTCCTTGATTTGTGTATGAAAGCACTGACAACACTTCATGCATGCAGGTTTTGAGAAGCCTACCATAGGTCCGTCGGGAGACCCATTGATAAAGTTGAACAAGGAAAAGCACATAGCTCCTATCACCATTCATTTTATGCCCACCTCTCCTTGTGGTGCCCATCAATAGAGCTCGCGTTAGAAGAAGGCCTATGCCAAAGAAGTCAATGACAAAATGCAAGGGGGTGGCCTTCAAGATGCATGAGGGAGTTGTCTTACTTTTCACCAGATGATGGTGATCTTTAAGGGGTTGTCTGCCTAAATCAGGGGCAACCAATCCATTGATGCTAGTTGTCAACAAACCCATTTGATCCAATGAAGAGTGTTGCAAGTCCATCAAGCAAAGGGCAGCTTTCAAGCAGTTTCAACTACAGTAAAAGGGAAATCGACTAGAAGACAAAATTGCTACAACACCCGGGCATTAAAGGACAAAAGAGGAAAAAGACAAAGATGTATTTTAAATTGTTGAATATTGTGGGGTAGTTGAAGCCCTAATTTAATTGAATCTGGGCCACACAATGTAATTCAATCTTGGCCATTCATTCGGGCTTTGGAAAACTATAAATAGGGGTCTCCCCCTCATTTGTAAAGGGTTGGAGAGCTGGTGTAAAGGCATTTGCAGCAATAGAAGACAACATTGCATGATTTTATGGATGTTCTCTTTGATTTTTCTCATCTTGAATGCATGGTTCTACTTCCTTTTTAATTTATTTGTTAGTTTCTTGAATGGAAGTGGTGATGGTGTTTGTTGTTTCAGTATTTGATGAATTTCCAGCCCATACTTTTGGAACTTGTTGATGACAAGTTGTTGTGCAAAGTTAGCTTGGGCTTCCTTCCTTTATTGCTGAAACTTAGTTCAATTCAATGTTCATGATGTGCATGTGCAATCTGAAAATCAAAAGTCCTTAGAAGATTGCACTGGTTTTGTGTAACTGTAGGTTTCTCTTGGCCAAGCAAAACCCAGTTTAGGGAGTTTGTCTATTGTATCAGCCTCCATGTTCATTGTTCATTTGTAGTTTCAGATCTAGGAACCTCTTCTCTTCCCTGCCCTTTTTCCTTTTTTTTAATAGATATCCTTAGGTAAGGTTCATTGCACATTATAAAGCTAAATCTGATGTTGAAATGGAGTTCAAGATTATTGTTTGAACCTGCAGCAAACACGTAGCAACTCTCCCATCTTAAGAACTCCATTTGCAGATCTAACTTCTCCACTTTGTAACTCATTCATAAGTCTGCCTTGTGATTCTAGAAAATCACATAAATCAACTGAGATATTCCAAGCACTGTTAAGACCTGACATCTGAGAGACCTTGGGATAGTGTTATGCAATCTGATTGTGGAAGATTGTCTTTCAAGAGAGGTGATGCACCTACGTATTAACTGTGTTGAGAGGTGCATAAAAAACACATCAACATAACTGACACTAGAGGGACGACATGACGTGTTGAGGCTACAAAGATGAATGTTGGATGTTGAAAAGAGAACTTTCAAGAAGAAATCTGAGATAAGGAGATCTCTTTCAATGTTGAAACTTGAAATCAGAAAATTTTGAGGGAAAACAACAATTGAGTTGAAATGGAGCAGCATGTGCAAATCATCATCGCTCAGCTACATGCAGATTTAAATAGGATATTGAAGAGACCATTGCAGCAATTTGCATTGGCGGGTAAGTGTAGGATCCATTGTACTTACAGGCACAATGAATTGGAGTGTCTAACCTTCTTGAGAAGAATTGAAAGATTCTTGCAAGGAGAGATTCCCTTTTGGGAAATATATCAACCTTTAGCCCTTGCACACCTAGAGAAAGAATTGACAACCATGGTAGCCAAGGAATTTGAAGGGTTGATCCAAGAATGTTTGGGAAGCAAAGACGGTCCAAGATTGGAGGAGGTTTTGATGTCTACTTGGTGCAGATTTCACAACGCACCTCACTCCAAATTCACTTGCTCATCATGCATGAACATTTTCACTCGAACCCAATGTTGTTTGAACAAGTTGGAGCAGCTAAATTTCGATAAGGATGAGTCATTCCATGAGGAAAAGGAGCTGTCAACATTTGGAGGATAGTGAAGTAAAGACGAACCAAGAAATTGGACACAAGCTAGTGTTTAGACAGCAAACACTTAAGCTAAAAATCAAGAAGGAGAAGTTGATTTCCTGGGGACAACAGAAAGTTGTGATTAAAGTTCAGTCAGAAAGAGGTTAGAAAGCCTTTCCTCTATCAGCAAAGAGAAACCCTCTGATCTAGAAGAGGAGCCATTAAAATTTGAAGATGGGTCAACAAAGTCTATAGTAGTGTATGCTGGGGCAGCCAATGAAGATGTTGAAAATCAGCAAGAGGAAGAGGTTGAAGGCCTTGGGACAAGAGAAAATGATGATGAAGGCATAACTGAAATTAGACTGGAAGGCTTCTCCTTCATCAATGATAGTGACCAAGCATCTGAAAATGCAGATTTGGAGGAGTGGGAAGAACTACAGGTCGCAGCTATTCATTACAGGATTTTTATTTCAAACGACGATGAGAACCCAATCATGGATAGATATAATGAGCTAGTGTCAAGGCTAGCAAGTGATTGGTCTGAGCTAAAATTTCAGGTGGATTTGGAGGTACTTATGCTACCAAATTGGTGTAGGCTCCATGATTCATCCCACTCTGAGTTTGCGTGCAAACTATGCCAAGAATTCACCCAACAAGTTAGAAGGCAAGCAGAGTGGCCAAGTGTCCGACATCCTCTACTTGTTGCTCAAATGGAACGTGAAGATCAAGAGCTCAAACCAAGTAATGACTCAATTGAAGGCAGTCCTCAAGAGGATGTTGGGACATAAATAGAAGAAGGACAACAATACAATCTCGATCTTTTGAGTGATGAAGTAGATCAAACAGGAATGTTGTCCACTAGTCATCAAGAATTTCTTCCTCTTGAAGAACATTTGTGCACCATGGATGATGGAATTTATGAAAAGTCCTTGGAGGGAGATTGCGTAATGGATTTTGGTCCCCTTGATGAGGTGCCATCAATTGATGAATTCTTTCCATTTAGAGTTGTACTATAGAGGTATGCTCATGTCAAGGAAGAGAACATCCCAGAAGATAGTAGTGATGAAGACATACTCCTTGAGCCTCGAAACGGTGATGCACTAGAGTTTCTGGATTGGGAGAGGGGTTCCTTCTCTGTCTATAGTGATAGTGAACATGGGGAAACAAGTGAACAATGTGATGAGATGCATGAACAACAAAGAGAAGAAGATAAAGGCAGGGGTGCTGAGATAGTTGCCAACAAAAATGAAGCACCTTGTTGACTACAAGATACAACTTGGAGTCCTTCCACCATGATTGTTGTTGATCCTCCTTCATATTCAAATGGCTGCAATAGGACAAATTCACGCATGTCATTGTCCCATGATATTGAACACCATATAAATAAGGACAACACTTGGGAAAGGAAGTGGGATGGCATGCTACCTTTTGAGGACATAAATCAAGTGGACACTTGGTTTGAGGAAGATCGATGAGATAAAATTTATCTTTTTGAAGAACAACTAATAGGGATTGTCGATCCCATGCAAGATGTGGAAGAAGTGTTTGCTGCCCCGTTCTCCCTACCTTATGTAGGCTTGATTCCTGAAATGATGCAACAATCAACGATGTGGTGCCCACTCTCGATTGTCAAGTGTTGCCACCTCCATGTGACGACACCCAGGTTCTATCCTTCCTTGCTCCTATTAATTGTCATAGCTGCACTTATCATTTTGATTATGGGAATGAGGGGAGACAAACATGTTTATAGATTAACCATGGGTTTAGCGAGCCTCCTCAATTGCTGATTTTCCCTGACTGGGTGACTGAACTTGAGTGCTACAACGTTGAATTTATTTTCTCTGAACATAAGGATAAATCTGCATGGTTGATAACTGTAACAATTGCTCATTTGCTTGTACATGCATTGAAAAATCCAATGGGCGTGAGTGTCAGTTGGCCTTCCCTAAACATAGTTCTTTGTGAATACTTGTACATAGGTTAGGGTAGGTTTCCCTACTTTGCTTTCTTGATTTGTGTTGTTTTGTTCGTTCCCAGTTGATTTTTTTTTGCCTTTGGCCAGAGTCTCCCCTTTGTTCCTGTTGTGGTGGCCCATGCTTTGCTTGATTAATGGTTTACCTTGCTACTCACTCTTTTTTGTTCTCTAGATAATCCTTCATTCCCCATTACTAATCTCTAAAAGCCCTAAGTCGGTTTCCTTTCTTGAACTCTGGACTAATCTAGGATGGTATCCCTATTTGAATTTCCTACACTTATCATGGAGCACACAGAAAACACACCTTAAAGGTTTCCAAAGAATTGTGTGGTAACTGCTAGGAAGGCCGAATAAGTAAAAAATCTAAAGTTTGCTCCAGTGACCACTGTGATTTCCAAACCCATAGTGAGCTTCAGTGCTTGCACGGTTGAGCAAAAGAAAAATAAAAGTATTGCAAAGAAATATCAGAAAGGAAAGAATATAAAACGTAAAAGTAAACAACCGTATGGGTGTGCAAATATATCTATCAGGGCTATGGATGTCTGGCTGGCAATAGAGCGATTTTTGTAGGGTCACAACGAAAACTCCATCGGGGCTATGGACGCCTGACCAAAAACAGAGCAATGTCCAGGTTACTTTTGGGGTGGAAGGAACTACGTAGCTTGGTCTTCCTGATCAGTAGTTGTCCACACGATCTCTAAGGAAAAGGAAATGAATTCACCATGCACACACATCTATGATAATATCGTGGTGTGATTCAATCTTGCCTTCCTTAACTTGTTGTTTGTTCAACCTTTTAAATTGACTTTTGGTATGTGAAACCAGAGATCATGGGTTCAGAATGAATATTTATCTTCAGAACGTCATAAGCATTCTCCCAGCAGAGTCACCATTTGTTGTGCCTATAGCACACATGCCCCGTTCAGAACAGGGACCCTCTCTTTCTTTTGCCTTGCCAAGTCTTTTTGTTTATGCCTCGTTTTGTGTGCCCCAGTTTGGTATCCTTAATGGTCAACACATTCTCCAAAGTCTCATTTGAGGTTGACCGTATTTTTCCCCTAAAATAAAAAATTGCTAAGTCTTGGGTTTTTTAGGCCTCCCTCTTCCCTCTTTCTTCTTTCGCCTTTCGCCCTTCGCCTCCCCACTTCCTGCTTCCTACCTTTTCGAGCTTCCTAGTTAGGGCGTTCACCTTTCAAGTTTCCCCTTTTGGGTTTCCCTTTTCAAGCTTCCCTCTTGCGGGTTTCCCTTTGCCTATTGCCTCAACGTCCTTCAGGCCTCATCCCCGCTCGCTTGGCTCGCTTTTTCCTTCATTTTTGACTTTTTGGATAGGTTTCCTATGGATTTGGGATGTTTTTGTGGTGCCTAAGTGAACTACCAAGGTTTCGTTAAGTTTTGGGAAGTTGTAAAATTTTCATTTCAGAACTTTGTCTGCCCTGCGGTTGTTCTAGGAACTTCATCTGTCCCTGGCTGTTCCGGAGCCTGGCCCCTCTGTGGCCATTTTTGAAAGTCTGTCCCTCTTTTTCCGTTTTGGACATCCATCTACCTTAGGCATTCCGGCTTTTGGAGCCCGACCCCTCCATTGCCATTTTTGGAAGTTCGTCCCTCTTTTGCCATTTTCAAAACTCCGTCCCTCCACGGCTATTCCTGGAACTTCGTTTGTCCCTGGCTATTCCAAAGCCCAGCCCCTCTGTGGCCATTTCTGGAAGTCCATCCCTCTTTTTCCATTTTGGACATCCATCTGCCTTAGGCATTCCAGCTTCTGGAGCCCGGCCCCTCCGTGGCCGTTTCCAGAAGTTCATCCCTCTTTTGTCATTTCAGGAACTTCGTCCCTCTATGACTGTTCTGGGAACTTCGTCCGTCCCTGGCTGTTTCGAAGCCCAGCCCCTCCATGCACGTTTCTGGAATTTCATCCCTCTTTTGTCATTTTGGACATCTGTCTGCCTTAGGCACTCTAGGTTCTGGAGCCCAGCCCCTCCATGGCCGTTTTCGGAAGTTCATCCCTCTTTTTCTGTTTTCAGAACTCCATCCCTCTACGGCTGTTCCAGGAAATCGTTTGTCCCTGGCTGTTCCGGAGCCCAACCCCTCCATGGCCATTCCAGGAATTCCATCCCTCTTTTTCTATTTTGGACATCCGTCTGCCTTAGGCATTCCGACTTCCAGAGCCTGACCCCTCTGTGGTCGTTTCTGGGACTTTCCTCCCAGAATGATGTCCCTTCGTCGCCGTCTAGGAACTTTGCTTCTGGATTGCTATCTTTTCGTTTGTTGTCCACTAGCTCTCATCATTCTAGCCTCCGTGGGCCCTAAACCCTGGAACTCTACCCCCGAAATTTTATTTCACCTTGGCTATTCCAAACAACGAACTCTAAACAACCTTCCCTCCTCTTAACTCCAATCACCTAGAAGATGACCTGAATGCCTCTGAATCTGGAAATGGACTTTGACCCACATGCTCAAATTGGATCCTCTCCTACATGAACTTTTCAAATTCCAAATTTGAAGCCAGGAGAAACCATCTGGGTCGCCTTGCCCTGTTCGCCCTTTCAAAATAGCATTTTGGCCAAGGAAGTCTGACCTCTCGGGCCCAGACTGTCCAAACTCCCTCTAGTAGACTGCTAATGGAAATTCACACTAAATATTATGATCTTTTGATTATGCATGGATGGATATAACAAGGATTTTGCAAGATTTGATTTACATTTTCCTTTATTTGTGTATGAAAGCATTTACAACACTTCATGCATGCAAGTTTCGAGAAGCCTACCGCAGGTCCGTCGGGAGACCCATTGAGAAAGTTGAATAAGGAAAAGCACATAGATCCTATCACCATTCATTTTATGCCCACCTCTTCTTGTGGCACCCATCAATAGAGCTCACGTTAGAAGAAGGCCTATGCCAAATAAGTCAATGACAAAATGCAAGGGGGTGGCCTTGAAGATACATGAGGGAGTTGTCTTAATTTTCACCAGATGATGGTGATCTTTAAGGGGTTGTTTGCCCAAATCAGGGGCAACCAATCCATTGATGCCAATTGTCAACAAACCCATTTGATCCAATGAAGAGTGTTGCAAGTCCATCAAGCAAAGGGAAACTTTCAAGCAGTTTCAGCTACAGTAAAAGGGAAATTAGCTAGAAGACAAAACTGCTACAACACCTAGGTACTATAGGACAAAATAGGAAAAAGACAAAGATGTATTTTAAATTGTTGAATATTGTGGGGTAGCTGAAGCCCTAATTTAATTCAATCTTGGTCATTCATTGGGGCTTTGGAAAACTATAAATAGGGGTCTCCCCCTCATTTGTAAAGGGTTGAAGAGTTGGTGTAAAGGCATTTGCAGCAATAGAAGACAACATTGCATGATTTTATGGATGTTCTCTTTGATTTTTCTCATCTTGCATGCATGGTTCTACTTCCCTTTTAATTTATTTGTTAGTTTATTGAATGGAAGTGGTGATAGTGTTTGTTGTTTCAATATTTGATGAATTTCCAACCCATACTTTTGGAACTTGTTGATGACAAGTTGCTGTGAAAAGTTAGTCTGGGCTTCCTTCCTTTATTGTTGCAACTTAGTTCAATTTCATGTTCATGATGTGCATGTGCAATCTGAAAATCAATAGTCCTTAAAATATTGCACTGGTTTTGTGTAACTGTAGATTTCTCTTGGCCAAGCAAAACCCAGTTTAGGTATTTTGTCTACTGTAGCAGCCTCCATGATCATTGTTCATTCGTAGTTTCAGATGCAAGAACCTCTTCTCTTCCCTGCCACTTTTCCTTTTTTTTAATAGATAGCCTTAGGTAAGGTTCATTGCACATTATAAAGTTAAATCTGATGTTGAAATGGAGTTCAAGATTTATGTTTGAACCTGTAGCAAATACATAGCAACTCTCCCATCTTAAGAACTCCATTTGCAGATCCAACTTCCCCACTTTGTAACTCATTTGTAAGTCTTCCTTGTGATTCTAGAAAATCACATAAATTAACTAAGATATTCCAAGCACTGTCAAGACCTGACATCCAAGAGACCTTGGGATAGTGTTCTGCAATTTGATTGTGGAAGATTGTCTTTCAAGAGAGGTGATGCACCTATGCATTACCTGTGTTGAGAGGTGCATAAAAAACACATCAACATAAATCTTGAAAAAATAAAAACCATCCAAAATATCTTCAAAATTAAAACATCCAAATAACTCTCACAAAATTAAAAAAACATTCATAAAATGTCAAAAATATAAAAAACTTACTAGCCATCCAAGTATGAGCTAATAGCCTAGTCCAATAATCAAATTACGTAGCCTCTACATGTGTCACGTAGTCAAGGCCATCATTTATGAGCCCCCAATATATTAGGTCATTCCCCTTAGGTCCCCCTATTTGGTTTTAAATATCTTCAAAATACCCAAAAAACCTTAAACAATCTCAAAAACACGAAAACATTCAAAAAATCCCATCTCCATCATTGTTTATAATAAATTATCCATCCATAATAAAATTATCATCACCCTCATCCTTTGAAAAAGGAATCAAAGAAAACAAAGCAACTATCAGAATCTAAGATATTCAAGCAAAAATCATGAAAACTTAATCAACATCAGACTAAAACAATGCCTAAAATCTTATTTATCGACATTGTCATCATCAACATCAACATCCTAGCATGAGCCTTAATGGATATATCATTCCTAAAATAAGCATCATCAACAGATAACATCCTTAAACTTAAACATCCTTGGCAAGTGATATGATAACTATTCATTTGTTTTCATCTTTTCTTCTAATTTATCTTTTGATCATTGATTTCATATATTGTGTTTATTAGATATTTTTATAATATGACCATGGTGAATAATTTCCTTGTGTGTGCATGGATAGTCTCAAGTAATACAATGGTCGGTGCATATTATGTTCCGACAGGGTAAAATCAGAGGAATAGCATGAAATCATCGATAGCAACCACAACTATCTAAATCAAGTCATATTAGACCCTAATCTAAAAATGAAACACAAGATGACAATGGAATTCAAACAATAAAGTAATATACCTCAAATTCAAAATCAAATTTGATTCCCCTCCATTTCTCTTCTCAATTTTTCTTGTTTTCTCTTAGATACGAGATGTGAAAAATCTTCAATAAACTCAATATGAATGTAAGATAGCAAAAATCTCAAAGAATGTGGTTGGATTAGAATGAGGTTGAATGCTTGTTTTATTAAAATTCTTATTATATCATAGTGAGGATTAAGAGGTGATGAAATTGTTGGCAAGAGACACTGCTACTATCATTTGGTGTTTTCATTGATGGAAACCCTAATCGATGATCAGATACGCACATCATCATTCGATCATACCGGTAGATAGATTGAAGATTGACAAGGAAGAACAGGGCATCCGGTAATTCGGTGTTCATCAATCTGTATAAAGATTTTTTGTTATTATTTTATGTTGCACACCTCAGGAAATATTTTTTGGTGTATATATCTACTTCTAGTAAAATCTTGGTGGCTCGTATCGATCCTTGTGCGAGTTAGAAGATCAGATTGGCTAATTCTTTGTTTTATCAGTACTGGAGCCGACTTCCTAAATGTATCATGTCGTGGATGTATGGAAATTAATTGGTTAAGTATTTATGTGTTCGTGCATCTTTGTTTTGGTCCTAGCCAAGTTATGGCCGACCGTTGTGGATACACATTGCATATTATTCACGATTTGAGCCGACAAATGTAAATATTATTTTGTTCTATTGAAGCCGACATATTGTAATTGAATTCTAAGTTGTGGATATATATATATATGATTGTATGTATCATTTTGCATGGTGTATGAAGTGTGTGTTGATGAGAATTGTGAATTAGAGCAGAGAAAAAGAGCAATAATGCGCAGTTTCACTTGTGCATAAAGAATTTGTGGTTGTGAGTGTGAGTAGAATAAAGCAGAAGTGCAGAATCAGTTTGTAGGATAGAAGGTTGAATATTGTGCCTAACCGGAACTATAATCAAGCATATGTAGATGCTATTTTCTTAGTTCAAACTCTCAGATGGTTTTAATCTGATTTTCTTTGTAAGGCAGTGAGCCTTCCCTTTGAGCAGTGAGCTCTAGGTAGTGTGTTTGAATGCAAGTGCATTCCCCATATTGTAAACTTCATTTGAGTATACTTAGATTAAATTGTGGATTGTCCATCCACCGTGGTTTTCCCCCTAACAAGGTTTCCACGTAAAAATCCTTGTGTTATGGTGTTGTGTTCATTTGCTTCATGTTTATGCATTATGATTGAATGTTGTTAATGCTTTGAAGATAAAGGTTAATAAAGTTAACTTTTGCACTACACTGATTCACCCCCACCCCCCCCCCCCTCAATGTAGCTTGTTTCCAACAGAAATATTATCAATGGTCAAGATTGCCTGAGATAATTAGATCAATTAGTTAACTTATTGCACGAAAGCTAAGTAAACTAAATATAGAGTTAATTGATTGCATGGAATGTGAAGTGAAAGAAAGTGTTTGTTAGAAAATAAATTTAGATTTGCATGAGAGGATAATAATTAATAAAAATAATTAATTCTTTGAGGAATGTGAAAGGTAGGCTAAATAAATAAATAAGGAATTACATTTATTTAGAGAAGATAAAGATAGATAAATTAAATAATTAAAATAATTACTTAATTTAGAGAATGATACATGAATAATTAGATAAATAAAGAAAATATTTTATTTATTCGTGATGAATGGATAATGTTGAGAGAAAGTGAGATAATTAAATAAATAAGATTTATTTAACTCATCAAGAAGAATAAAGAATTAAATAAATAGGATTTATTTAATTAATCAAGAAGAATTAAAGAATTAAAAATATAAATTTTTTTAGGTAAAAGTGGCAGGGCCACTGTAGAACTTCAGGTCTCGATTTTGTCGTTTGCATTTGTTGTTGGGTTGTTGTTTTGCTGCAAAAGTAAGGTCCATGTTCTTTGTTGTTTGGTTCTTGTACAAGAACGCCTTGGAGGACCCCTATTATGCCCCATACTTTGTTCTTCCTATCGATATGGATTCCTATGCTTAGAGCAGTGTTCATCCTCTAACCAAGCACTACAACAAAACAGGCAATTAGCGCCAACTTTAGCACCAGATTTTAGTGTATTTTGAACCATCAATTAGAGCCATCTCACGGCACAAAAGTTGGTGCAAAAGCATTTATTTGTTTATTTGTCGGATTTTGTATCGAATTTAGCACCGTCTTTAGCGTCCAGTTTATCGTCGGATTTAACGTCAGAAATTTGGTGCCAGTTATAGTGTCCTCTTTAGCACTAGAAATAGCACCAGAAAATGTCACCAGAAATAGCACCGAAATTGGTGCCCAAATTGGCTTTCGGTTTTGCTTCCATGTCTTCTCCCATTTTTGCTTCTAGTTTTGTTCCCAATTTTGCTCCCAATTTTGCTTCTGGTTGTGCTTCCAGTTTTGCTTCGACTTTTGCTTCTGGTTTTGCTTCCAGTTTTGCTTCCAATATTGCTTCCAATTCTACTTCCAATTTTTCTTCTAGTTTTGCTTCCAATTTTTCTTACTGTTTTGCTTCCACTTGTGCTTCCAATTTTGCTTCGGCTTCCAGGATTGCTTCCAGTTTTGCTTCCAATTTTGCTTCCGATTTTGCTTCTGATTTTTCTTCCCTTTTTTCTTCCAGTTTTGCTTCCAGTTTTGCTTCAAATTTTGTTTCCAGTTTTGCTTCCAGGTTTGCTTCTGGTTTTGCTTCTGATTTTGCTTCCAAATTTGTTTCCAATTTTTCTTCCTGCGTTCCTTCCAGTTTTTCTTTTGGTTTTGCTTCCAATTTTCCTTCCAAGATTGATTTTTCTTTGCTTCTAGTTTGGCTTCTATTGGTGCTTCCTTTTTTGCTTCTAAAAATGCTTCTTGTTTTGCTTCCATTTATTAATTTAGTATGCTTTAATTCAATTTAATTAGTTAAATATATGATGCCTCTTAAATAACTCACATGATTATAGAGTAAGTAATTTAATTATTTAGCTCATATGATTAAATAACAAGATAATCACGTATCAAAAACAAAAAAAATATTTATTTTTTTTTTGCTAGTTAAATCACTGTTAAGGGGCAGCACCTTGTATTTCTTCACAAAAGATTTTACATGAGTTCTTGACCAAAATTTACTTGCAGGCCTTTGACAAAATGGTCATGTGTTTTAGAAACCTTTACCTTACCTACCCATGCTAATAAATTTTCAGTTACAAAATGGCTCGATTCTAGACTCGGGCAATGCCAACCAAGATTGACTCCTATTCACTACTGCTTTCCCCTATTTCTACTATATCATATGTATACCAAAATATAACTTTTACCAAGCTAGGAATTTTTCAATCTTCATCATCATCTGTCTTTATCCACTTCCTATAGGAAATGTAGTCTGCAATCACTGGGCAGTCAACACCACAATTCTAGTCGGTTGAACCTTTGGCTTTTTACCCTGGGTCCCTGTTGTCGTCCTTGTGCCACTCTTCTCCTGAACCAAAGTATCATTCATTGTTGTCCCCTGCCAAAATCTTGTCCGCCAACCCTTCATCCTCGACATACTGGATTGCCCAGCCTTGGATGATTTTTCACCAGATTGGCTGCTCTGAGCAGGAAGAAGACATTACAGTTACGCTCGTCCCACAACTTCTCAAAACCCTTTGGGTCGATGGATCAATTCAAATGGAATTTAATGACATCCCTACCATGCATCTGGAGCATGTAGTATTTTTGGGGCATTGGTATTTATTTATTCTCATCTACAATGTCGAGGGTTGCGTCGATATCCCCCAACCAAGCATGGACAAAGACCATCTATGTGAACTTCTTCCCCATCTCTTTCGACACACCCATATGCAGTAACACTACCAGGAACATGGTCGAGGTTTTTGAGTACGACCCAAACCTGTGATAGGCCCTCATGAATTCTGGCCCTAGAATTTTCTTGGTCACCCAGAGAATCAATGGATGAGATGACACCAGAAAAGCTTGCAGTCTTTTGTTTGTGATCTCACCTTTGAAAGATTGTTGCTTCTTCTCAATGTTCAAGAATAATGGAGTCTCCATTATTCGAACTACTACCGCTTCCCATTCCTTTCCATTCCTCGAACTTGCACTAGTTTTTCTGCCTTCAGCTTCGCCACCTACTTTTTCTCACACCTTCTTCTGGAATGCTCCTTTGTGTTTGTTGTAAATAACACCAGCCAATGCTTTTTATAGACGGTGACCTAATTACTTCCTTTTTATGTGTTTTCCGTGCCTTTGAGGTGTGTTTCCTAGAAATAACAAGATAATTATTATAAAAAGTGAGTCAAATATCTATAATTTAATTGAATTTGACAACATCCATCTTGAGCAGTAAATTGAAATCATCATACGTAATAAATATCCATCCAAAATTAATCATCGACCACTTTTAATATATATAAATTGACAATTCAATACTGATAAGATCATCATCATGTATAAATAAAACAAGTGAAAGTCAAATATGCCAGTAGATCAATAACATGTCAAAATGATACATGTCCAACAGTCGACATAAGTCAAAATAATACATGTACAAATGATATAAGTAAAAATGATAAATTATGTAGCTCAAATTGATACAAGTCAAGATGATACATGTCCAAAATGATATAAGTGAAAATGATAAATTTCAATATGATACAACTCAATAATATGGTACTATAGGCCATGAAAATGATACATATGATAGTAACCATGAAAAGAGGCATCATAACAATATATCAGCAATGATCCATGATGCAGTGTATATGATCATGAATGTCATTGGGTACTACCAGCAACTACCTCATCATCATCACCACTATCATGATCATCATCGTCGTTGTCGTCTTCATAATGATACTAGTAATGATCCATGATGAAGCCTATATGATCATGAATTTTGTTGGGTACTACTAGCAACTGCCCTATCATCATCATCACCATTGTGATCATCATCATCATCATCATCGTCATCGTCATCGTCGTCATCGTCATCGTCATCATCATCATTGTCATTGGCTTCAGTGTCTTTCGTATTTGCATCATCATCATCATCCTCAGCCATGTGATCTATACTAGTAGAACCAATATTTTCTAGATCTATATCATGATGAGGATCATCCTTATCTTCTGGAAGACCTGTTTTCTACAAAAAAAAAACATTTAAAATGAAAAGTTATTATTTATTTCATGCAATAATTTATTCTTCTATTATATATCTAATATTGAAACATATGAGACAAAACCATAATCAAATTACATCATATCAAAGTGCACATACCAAAATAAAATTTTAAAAAAGTTAAAGCTAATATGTGATTCCAATGATGTAAAACATACAACAATTCTAATAAACGTTAGTAAAGATCATAAAAAAAATTATTATACAATTTAACTATCAATTGTAAATTCTATTAAAAAACCTTAAGTGCCAACCCTCTGCAAAAGAATGAGGACACTACAAGAATATTGGTTGTAGGGGGCATTGGTAAAGGAGATGGACATGGCTCTTCCAAGCCATCCACTGAGATGGTTTCATACACAAATGTGGAAGATATCCCCATTTCTAGAGACCTCATGATTCAGGTTTTTACAAAAAATGATGTTGTTCCAGTACCCATATATGGCATCATGGTTCCATTTCATGTAGCCACCATCAAGAGTTTTAGAAGCCAACAAGATGGAGGAAATTATTATATAAGGATAATTTTCAATGTTTCGAGTATCAGCTTTAATGCCAACTACATGCCAACATTGAAATTCCCTAGCAGTATTTATGTTATGGAAATTTCCTTTAGATCTAAGGATTCAAAGCACATCAACCATGTGTTACAAATGATTAAATACTATAGATGATTTGTAGCAATGAAAGAGTCTGAAAAGGCAGAGAGAGCTAAACTGGTGACTCGAGAGAAACTTCAGCTTTCAAAAACAAAGACAATTAGGCTGGTAGACTTGTGGATCAAGCTAGCATTTGGTGGAAGAGGAAGAAAGATGACTGGAACTCTGGAGGGCCACCATAATGGATTTTAGTATTCAACCATGAGAGTAGAAGAGAGATTTTATATCATGTATCAAAACATTAAGCATTCATTCTTCCAGCTAGTGGAGAAGGAGATGATTACTTTGCTTCATTTTCATTTGCATAACCATATCATGGCGTGGGAACCAAGAAGACCAAGGATGTCCAGTTTTATGTGGAGGTAATAGATGTGGTCCAAACTTTAGGAGGCGCAAGAAGTTCAATGTGTGATCCTAATGAAATTGAGGAAGAACAACAAGAGAGGGACAGGAAAAATAAAATCAATGTAGAGTTTCAAGGATTTTTCAAGCAAGTAAGAGAAATGGTTGAACTCCATTGACGCCATTCCTCAATCTTCACTTGATGGCATCAAGGAATGGTTGAACTCGATGGATATAAATTATTATGAAAGCAGAATGAACTTGAACTGGCAGCCAATTTTGAAGACTATTACTAATGATCCATATAAATTTATTGAAGATGGTGGTTGGGAATTTTTGAATATGGAAGCTAGTGATTTTGATTTTGATAATTCAGAAGAGTTAGATCAAGGATATGAACCCTCTTATGTAGAAGAGGAATTAGAATCATATTTCATGTAGCCACCATCAAGATGGAGGGAATTCTTATATAAGGATAATTTTCAATGTTCCAAGTACTAGCTTTAATGCCAGCTACATGCCAGCATTGAAATTCCCTAGCAGTATTTATGTTAAGGAAATTTCCTTTAGATCCAAGGATTCAAATCACATCAACCATGTGGTACAAATCATTAAATCCCATAGATAATTTGTAGCAATGAAAGAATCTGAAAAAGCAGAGAGAGCTACACTGGTGACTCAGGAAAAACTTCATCTTTCAAAAAAAAGGCAATTAGGCTGGTAGACTTGTGGATCAGGCCAGCATCTGGTGGAAGAGGAAGAAAGATGGTTGGAACTCTAGAGGGCCACCATAATGGATTTCAGTATTCAACCATGAGAGAAAAAGATGGAGCTTATATCATGTATCAAAACATTAAGCATGCATTCTTCCAACCAGCAGAGAAGGAGATGATTACTTTGCTTCACTTTCATTTGCATAACCATATCATGGCATGGGAACCAAGAAGACCAAGGATGTCTATTTTTATGTGGAGATAATAGGTGTGTTCCAAACCTTAGGAGGGGCAAGAAGGTCAATGTATGATCCTGATGAAATTCAGGAAGAATAGCAAGAGAGGGATAGGAAAAATAAAATCAAAGCAAAGTTTCAAGGATTTTTCAAGCGAGTAAGAGAGCTATGGGAGCAGCCTCATCTAAAATATTTTGAACTAGAGTTTTATATACCATTTAGAGATCTTGGTTTTCATGGAAGAGGAAGAAAGATGATTAATTTGCTTCATTTGCATAACCATATCATGGCATGGGAACCAAGAAGACCAAGGATGTCCAGTTTTATGTGGAGGTAATGGATGTGGTCCAAACTTTAGTAGGGGCAAGAAGGTCAATGTATGATCCTAATGAAATTGAGGAAGAACAACAAGAGAGGGATGGGAAAAACAAAATCAATGCAAAGTTTCAAGGATTTGGCCAGTGAGTAAGAGAGCTATAGGAGCAGCCTCATCTAAAATATTTTGAACTAGAGTTAGATATACCATTTAGAGAGCTTGGTTTTCATGGAAGAGGAAGAAAGATGATTACTTTGCTTCATTTTCATTTTCATAACCATATCATGGTGTGGGAACCAAGAAGACCAAGGATGTCTAGTCTTAAGTGAAGGTAATGGATGTGGTCCAAACTTTAGGAGGGGAAAGAAGTTCAATGTATGATCCTGATGAAATTGAGGAAGAGCAACAAGAGAGGGACAAGAAAAATAAAATCAAGGCAGATTTTCAAGGATTTTTCAAGCGAGTAAGAGAGCTATGGGAGCAGCCTCAGCTAAAATATTTTGAACTAGAGTTTCATATACCATTTAGAGAGCTTGGTTTTCATGGAAGAGGAAGAAAGATGATTACTTTACTTAATTTGCATTTGCATAACCATATCATGGCATGGGAACCAAGAAGACCAAGGATGTCTAGTTTTATGTGGAGGTAATGGATGTGGTCCAAACTTTAGGAGGGGCAAGAAGTTCAATGTATGATCTTGATTAAATTGAGGAAGAACAACAAGGAAGGGACAGGAAAAATAAAATCAATGCAAAGTTTCAAGGATTTTTCAAGTGAGTAAGAGAGCTATGGGAGCATCCTCATCTAAAATATTTTGAACTAGAGTTTGATATACCATTTAGAGAGCTTGGTTTTCATGGAAGAGGAAGAAAGATGATTACTTTTCTTCATTTTCATTTGCACAACCATATCATGGCGTGGGAACCAAGAAGACCAAGGATGTCCAGTTTTATGTGGAGGTAATGGATGTGGTCCAAACTTTAGGAGGGACAAGAAGGTCAATGTATGATCCTAATGAAATTGAGGAAGAACTACAAGAGAGGGACAGGAAAAATAAAATCAATGCATATTTTCAAGGATTTTTCAAGCAAGTAAGAGAGCTATGGGAGCAGCCTCATCTAAAATATTTTGAACTAGAGTTTCATATACCATTTAGAGAGCTTGGTTTTCATGGAAGAGGAAGAAAGATGATTACTTTGCTTCATTTTCATTTGCATAACTATATCATGGCATGGGAACCAAGAAGACCAAGGATGTCCAGTTTTATGTGGAGGTAATGGATGTGGTCCAAAATTTAGGAGGGGCAAGAAGGTCAATGTATGATCTTAATGAAATTGAGGAAGAACAACAAGAGAGGGACAGGAAAAATAAAATCAATACATATTTTCAAGGATTTTTCAAGTGGGTAAGAGAAATGGTTGAACTCCATTGACGTCATTCCTCAATCTTCGCTTGATGGCATCAAGGAGTGGCTAAACTCCGTGGATATAAAGTATTATGAAAGCAGAATGAACTTGAACTGGTGGCCAATTTTGAAGACTATTACTGATGATCCAAACAAATTTATTGAAGATGGTGGTTGGGAATTTTTGAATATGGAAGCTAGTGATTATGATTCTAATAATTCAAAAGAGACAGATCAAGGATATGAACCCTCTCATGTAGAAGAGGAATCAGAATTAGATGAGGAAGGTTCAGAAGATGAATCTCTTGTGGAGTTAGATGAGGATGATGATAAAGAAGAAGAAGAAGGGGAGGAAGGTAAAACATGGGATGAATTAGAATTCGAAGCCAAAAATCCAGATAAGGAAAAAGGAGACAAGTCTGACAGTGAAGAGGAAAGGCGACGATGAAAGGTAAAAGCTACAGGGATGTCTCGAGCACCTGATATTAGAGATTCAAGAGGAAATCCTACCAAGAGGCATAAAGTCAAATGAATTGAGTTCATCTACATCCTTCTAATATTTATTCATGCACATAAATGGTTCAATTGTTTATGAAAATGATGCATATATGTTAACTTGATCAGTGTTGTTAGTTTGGTACTTTGACTTCTATGACAACCAACCATTAGGCCATTTTATGCAGGAGCACGTTTGTGTTTTTAGTTAGCTTTTTTGGATAGCTCTACTTGGTGTTAAGGACATTCCATTTATCTTTTGAATGTTAATAAGTCTAGTATTACACGCTTCTCTATGTTGATCAGATCAGGTTGCAAGTTTTTTACTGTTGATTTCTTTATTTATGGAGTTTTTCTAACTTGGAATATGGGAATTTACTACCTTTTTTAAATTAGATGGAGAAATTAAGTGGTCGGTTAGCTACACCAAGTGATGTAGACTACAAGGATGTGTTAGATCTATAGGATGCCTACCAAGATGCATCAAAGCATTCTTACATGTTAAAATAATGGTAGCATCGTGAGGAAGGATGGCAAAGATTTATGTGGATCACTTAGTAGAATGGCAACATGAATTCAAGGAAGCACTCCTTGAGATACCATGTTTGAGAGAAAAAAAGATAAAGAAAATCAACATGGGAATAATTTTCTCAAATGATACAACTCATAACTTAAATGAGGACACTTAAGAGATATTAAAAGACAATGGTCATTAATAAAAAGATGCGATGAAAATAAGGCATGAATGTCACCCACTACCCTTTAAGGAAAACAATATTTTTTTCCTCAACATGAAATAATGGGACAATTGAGTGGGATCTAGGGCCAACAAACAAGCACTTTAGAACTCATCCTACGCATCAATAAACAACTAAACACAAGAAATTAAAACTGACATATTAACACAACAATATCCAATTAAGTTATTCAAATTGAAAGTCAATTATTGATACCTCGTTCTCCATCCAAATTAAAAAATTGGCCCACTTTTTTCTTTGTAAATTTTCCTTTTCAAATTGCTTTGGATGTCATCCATATTTCTCCTCCTATCAAAACATGGCACATGGACTAGTTAAACTAATTGATATGCAATCATTTACTTTTTCCTAGGGAATTAAAAAAAATATCATTTTACATATTGAATATACTTTCAAATTTATAGATCAAGGCATGTAAACCTTTCTGGCCACTGTGATGCGTGGCACAAAGTTTTTGAAGCCTAGCCTTGGAGGCCTTGTTCTGAAACATATACTAATTCAATTTAACTATGCACAAATAAAATTTAAAAATCGTTTAATAAATTTGATATAATCTTATGAGCAAGTTTAAATACCTGCGTACTCTCCCCACTGAACTTCCTTCGTGCTTCGGACTTCTCCTATGTTTTTACAAACTCTTTCCATACTTTGACACTTACATCAAGTGGCCTTTTTTTGATCCTTAGCTTAGGAGGGATTTTTTATCTTCTTTGTTTGGTTGCACCAAAATCTCTTGCAATTTTGAGACATTCATAGCTTTACCTTCTTCACAGACCAACCTATGTCATATTCAATCTCCATGTCATTGATAAATGCTTTTTGCAAGTGTATGGGTATCTTTGAGAATGGAAAATGTAGATGGTCTTTGAATCATTGAAGGCATGATTCTTTCAAACTATGAACAAACCCTTTTCCAGCAGCTGTCATTCAGATTTCCCCTAAAACCACATCGTATTCTATCTTTCTATTGAAGGTACCAATGCAATATTGAAAACTTGTCATGGTGGAAGAAGTTTGTGTTCTAGGAGTGGGTGGGATAGTGGAAGCCTCTACTCCCTATTCTACATTCATAGAGTTTACTATTACTAATTTCCTCCTGGCTCTTTTGCTCGATCCAGGACTGCATGGGTAATCAATTGATTCCATTTGACATGGTTGATTTGGTTGCAATGTTTTAGGGGCTTCACTAGATTGGTTTCCTATGTATCTGGAAAGCATTGTCTAGCACACATCATCCAATTTTTTCATTACCTATGCCCCCAATATGGAAGCCAATGCCTCTTTATCTTTGTCAATCACATGTCCCTATATATATATAAAATAAATTTCTTCTTTTAAATTTAAAAAGTAAAAAGTAAAAAGTAAAAATGAAAGAAACAAGGGAAACATTTACAAATCTATAAATTGACAATGAATTACCTCATTTTGGCCAGAAATTGCTCCCTTTGTTCTCTTCCCTCTATCGCTTGACATTTTGAGGCAACCTAGGGAAAATTATTTTTGTCTAGTCTATGGAGGCAAACGAAGTACACATTGTCAGGTATGAAATTTTTCGTCCAGTTTGTGGTATGAAAGTTTTACCTTGAATGAATCTCTTTCTGGATTTAAATGCCTATGAATCAATTTCTTGTGCACCTTTATAGAATATAAATATATTTGAAAGGATATAAATATATGCAAAATGAAACAAATGTATTATAAAAAAATCAACGCTTGTGCACCTATATAGAATGGTAATCTTTGGGGGATAAAAAGGGCGCAAAGTGTGGTTTTATTGAGAGTTAACACAGATAGGTCCCATGCTCGTGTCGCATCCGCTGATTAGAAAGAAAATGAATGTGTGTGCACAATCAATTCAAAACCATGAGCTCATTGTTATATTAAATATTTGTGGGAACGAAAAAAATAAATTGTAACCTTACCTATGGTGTTGCAAACTAAATCAAATTTTTGATCTACTTGCTTGTAGCCCTCCTTCATGTGGTTTTTCCCTTTTTTGTCCTCTCTTCCTTCGCACGGATTGTTTCTCTTGTCATATCTTCCTTCGCGCGGTTATTTTCTCTTGTCATCTCTTCCTTCTTGACGTGGGAAGTTTTAAATTTTTGTTCCTAGTTCAGTAGTCGATGTAGAAAAGTGTGCCTAATTTAGTGTCGCCTTTCAGCCAAAAAATGTAATTTGTTTGGGATACAAAAGGCAATGCATAGTGTGCCTAATTTAGCACTGCCTTTCAGCCAAAAAATATCTATTTGGGATGCAAAAGGTGGCACAAAGTGCGCCTAATTTAGCGCCTAGCAATGAAAAATGATGTGTTTTGCTTGGAAGTTGATAGATAAATTGATCCTAAATGACTTCATCTTCATATGTTCCAAGGGAGCAATCATGGTTCCCTATTTTATCTATTCCTTATCCCATGTCAATTTTGCGGGTGCAAAAATAATAGAGGTTAGATTTGTGAACTCATAAATGACCCCTATACAGCTAGATGAGTCATCTAAAGTGTGAAATATATGTCTAAAGTGAGGTTTTGTGTTGGATAGCATATTCGTTGAAATGATATAATTGGTTTACTAAACATTATTTAATATGTTGTGTATTATAGGGGCAAGACGAGGCACTGGCAACAGATCATGTCATGTCAAATGAGAAAGACTAGACGGCCGAAGTGGGACATCAAGTACTCAAATTTTGACTTAACTTATGAAAAAATGATCTGATGGAATTTTGTGATACATCCATCTTTTTTCACAGTATTATTGAAATTTATAATGTATTATCCAATCTTGACATAAATTAATGCATGTTGTTGATTATTTTGGATGGAGATTGGAGCAAATGCAAAGCCTGAGCATTCAACTAGCAGAAGAGGAAGATATGTACGTGGACATGGACCTAAAACTATTAAATCACGTAGACGACAATGGGTGTTTGAGGATATGACAATGGATCTTTCAAACATAACAAATGACTGCACTGAACAAGAGGTTGGTCAGGACTATAGTACATGGGATGAATACTTTGAGAAAATATATCACTAAAGTGAGGTTTTGTGTTGGATAGCATATTCATTGAAATGATATAATTGATGTAGTAAACATTATTTAATATGTTGTGTATTATAGGGGCAAGACGAGGCCATGGCAATAGATCGTGTCATATCAAATGAGGATAGAATGGATGAAGCGGGACATCAAGTACTCAAACTTTGACTTAACTTAGGAAAAAATGATTTGATGGAATTTTGTGATACGTCCATCTTTTTTCATGGTATTATTGAAATTTATAATGTATTATCCAATCTTGACATAAATTAATGCATGTTGTTGATTATTTAAGATGGAAATTGGAGCAAATGCAGAGCCTGAGTGTTCAACTAGCAAAAGAAGAAGATATGTACATGGGCGTGGACCTAAAACTGTTAAATCGCGTAAACAACAGTGGGTGGAAGAGGATATGACAATGGATCTTCCAGACACAACAAATGATTGCACTGAACAAGAGGTTGGTTGGGACTATAGTACATGGGATGAATACTTTGAGAAAATTGTTGTTTGTGGATGTTTTGCATGTTGTGGAAAGAAACAATTCAAATGAGCAATTGTACAAATACATTACATATATGATGAGCTTCCACTCGGTAGTATGCCTCCTATAATCGATTCAAATCCAATAGGGATTGTGGTAAGGAATTTTCCAATTTGATATAAATAACATGTATAGTAATTCATTTAAACATTGTTTTATATTATTTAAATAACTAATTTTTTTCTCAATGGATACTTGCGGGATAAAGTTCTTGGTTTAAAGTTTCCTAGATCACTAAATTCTAGCCTAGAGGGCAATGATCATTTATCAGATGATACATCTAAAAAACATATGTGTCAATATACCAGCTCGGAAGATGAGGAATTGATGAAAACAATTCACAGAACAAGAACCGATTTAAAGATGTATAATTTGCTTAAAGACAGGGGGAAGGTGGACTATATACCCTATGAGAATGAATGTGATGGAGATGATGACTTGCCCTGAGTTTGAGATCAATTTACAAAGAGACATTTGATCATCGACTATATTACACTTGGCCTAGTCATCAACAACTACCTAGAGTGTACAAGGTGTTTCAATTTTGGGGATACAACTACATGATACGACCCTCCAATATTCATGGAGAAAATCTAGGCCTCTTTATTGTCCAAAATGTACATGTGGGATCTAAACATAGAAACAATTCAGAACAAACCACTAGGAGATTAATGCCATATTATGGTCCATCATATTACAGTGGTGAATGGAGAAGGCTAGCAAAATATAAGCCTGGCATGTCAGTATATGGTCTAAATTCGAATATGTATATACATCGTCTCCAATTGGAAAGTGGAAAAGAAATTAATATAGGTCATCTTATGTATATAGATGGACGTGCATACACACACAAAAATATTGCAGAATTTATAAATAGTAGTAAGGGAAGGGACCCTAATGTAAGACCGAATTGTCAATTTGTTGAAGTTATAAATGATAAAGATGGACATATGGAAAGAGAGGTTGATAGATTGATAATGGTTGAGGCTATTAAGGACCTTACCATTGGGGATGAGTTATTGATTGATTACCCCTTCTTAAAATGAACTCATGAGTGAAAGAAAAGGGAAGAACAAGGTCTCCCTAAGGATGTTCCTAAGGGTAGAAAACCAAAGATAATAAATGAGTGTGGACTGATATTTTATAAACCATGTTGTCAAAATTGTGTTTTATTTAAATTATTGTATAAAAAATGTAGTCTATAAAATAATGTTCCATTATTCAATTGATGTATATATGTTCATACAATTTTTATTTTTATTTTTTAAGCCATATTTGATTATATTTCTTTGAAATTGATACATTTATGATTTATCCAATTATTACCAAACATTAAATAATGCTTGTGTTTGTTGATAGGTAGAATATGTTGATGAAACGCATACTAATACCCATGATCCAACTGGGTTATTAAGATTTGGATGGGATGATCCAAACCATCCTTTAAACCATACCAAGGCAAAAAGAGCAAGTTTGAAGAGATTACTACCACCTAAGAAATTTGAAGAGCTAGTGAGATATGCATACACTGATGAGATGCCACCTAGCCTGAATAATGTTGATCATGATAGTGAAAATGTAGTGGATGAAGGATTGAATGAAATTCTTGCAGGTTTATTTGGGGATGGAAACAATGATGACAATAATGATCATATGGCTGATAGTAACGATGATAGAAGGGGTAATTACCACCAATGTAATGTTGATGATAACAACCTAAAACAATCCATCAAGCAAGCAGCGAAGACAGCTATGTTCAAATCGGGTGCAAATAGAACCTCACAACTTGCATGCACATTAATATTATTAGAAATCAAGTCACTATTCGGTTGGTCAGACAAATGATTCACTACCCTATTGAAGTGAGTTGAAATCTATTTCTTACTTTCCATTGTCAATTGGTGTACACAATTCATAAAGGGGATTTTAAAACCATATATTGTATATAAACAGTCCTAGTATAGATTGGCATATCAAACATGTTCATAGTAAGTCAAACATTCAATTGATTTAATCTCTGGCAATCTTACAGGGCACTAAAAACTAAAATATTCCCTGAAGAGAATTTGTTTCCATCAACTTCCAGAGAGGTGCGTCTGTTGTTGGTTGAGTTGGGGATTGAATATAAGTAAATTCATTCATGTAAAAATGATTGCATTTTATAAAGAGATGATTATCAGAACAAGGTAGAATTCCATGTATGTAAAGAGAAGAGATATTGTACATATGTACAAGGTCCTACGGTTCCAAAGAAAGTTTTACATCACATGCCAATTATACCTAGACTTCAACGAATGTTTCATTGCAAGTCACTTGCATAATTGATGGACTAGCATGCAAAGAGAAGGAGTAAATATGGATTCATGCGAATTTCGGCCAACTCCAAAGCAATGAAACACATAGAGGAAAAATGGCCAAGAAAATTCAAAGATGAACCCCGTAGTATCAGGTTTAGTCGATGGAGTGTGCCCATTCTCTTTCCGAGCTCAAATTATAGTGTTTGGCCAGTCGAATTGATAGTATACAATATTCCCCCATGGATGAGTGTTAGAAAGGCGCACCTTATGGTGACTCTCATTGTTCCAAGAAAATGTCAAGTTAAAAACATGGATGTTTATCTTGTGCCTTTTATTGATGAGATGCAACTGCTATGGAAAGGCATAAGAATGTATGACATATCACGTCCTCCATCAAATAGGTCCTTCATGTTGTATGGTGTGCTATTTTGGACTATTCATGATTTCCCAAGATTTGGTGTTTGTTCTGGTAAGATTAAATATTTACGTATTTACACTCATAATTTATTTTCATCCCAACTTTAATACTTAGTTTTATAAAAAAAAAATGATGTTATTAACATTACTTGTTGAATTGCAGGGCTTCAAACAAAGGGGATATTTGCATGTCCAAGATGTGTAGAACAATTTCAAGGGCTGTATTCTAAAGATATACATAAATTTATTTACACAAACAATAGGGTTTTTCTACCACTGGATCATAGGTTTAGAAATCACCTGAAGAATCAATTTGATGGAAAAGTTGAAAATAGAGGCCCTCCCATGATTATGGGTCTAGGTGATTGGCTTAAGAAGTATGAAGATATTGAATTGAAAGCTTGGGAGGATTTTTTTGATCAGGGTGATTCAATTCAAGAACCAGAACAAGTTCTAGTCAATATGCCAGAAGGAATGAAAAGGAAATCCATATTTTATGAGCTCCCTTACTGGAAGGATCTATTAATATCTCACCTATTAGATCCTATGCACATCTTCAAAAATGTCCCAGATTCTATATTTCAACATATATCAGGCAAAGAGAAGGACACCTTGTCTTCGAGGAGAGATATTGCTCTTTCGCGTACCAAAATTGATAGAAAAAATATTTGGCCAAACAAGGAAAATGAAACATATGCAGCAACTCCATGGATTTTGAAAAAAAAAGAGCTAGACCAACTAAAAAATTTCATCCATTTAATAAGGACACCTACTGGTTATGGTTCATCATTTGCTAAAGCTTTTATAGTTGATGGACATATCATAGGATTTAAAACACATGATTTTCATAATTTTATGAAGGTATTATATATCATCATTTAACATTTACAAGTGACATTGATTAAGTACTAAATATATTTTGATATTTTGTTGTGTGAGAAAAAATACTAATGACCTTTTCATAAATGTGTTTGATAGCATATCATGCAATTAGAAATTAGGGGGGATTCTTGTCTTATAGTTGACTTAAGAAATGCCATAAGTCAATTGTCAGCATTTACAAGGTATGTGGTTATATGAAATGTTCATGTGTGAGAGACATAGAGATATTATATTGCATTTTAATTTTTGACTAAAGGTTCATACTAATTTACTATTCTTATATTAGGTGGGTGATCTCCAAGGAGATCCACGAATCTGAAGTTCCAAAGTGGAATAAGGAAATTGCAGAAATTGTATGTGTATTTAAGAAGGAGCTCCCTACAAGTTTCATGGACCTACAAGTCCATTTAATTATACACCTAGTCGATGGCATTGAATTGGCAGGTGTTGTATCAATGAGGTGGATTTTTTTCTTTGAGAGGTATATGAAAACTCTTAAAATATATGTCTGACAAAAGGCACATCTAGAGGGTTGCATGGCTGAAGGGTATGTATTAAATGAATCATTTTTCTTCCTGTGTGAATTCCTTGGTAAGGATTTTGAAGATGGGCCACGCATCTGGGATGAAGAATGAGCATCATATATTATTGATGGAGAAAAACCACAATCTAATGGTGTTGAAGTAAAAATTAGTAAGTAAAGTCACGATCAATGTGGTTTTTTTTCTTACAATCATTAATTTATTGTAATTTATTTGTCAAATTAACAGCATGACATTTGGAGTTTGAAATAAACATGTTGACATGTAATAGGTGTAGACAAAAGTTCTATACTCAACAAGTTCATTCTATACCACATGGACTTTATGAACAAATGGATTGATCTGTATGATAAAAAGAGAGAAGAAGTGTTAGAAGCAAGGAGACAATTTAAGAGCTCAAAGCCGAGGAATACTCCACTTCCCATTGATTTTCTTTAGGAATGGGGCAAAGATTGCACACTAGAATGGGTTACTCAACAAATTAAAAATCAAATAGAATATGTAGGTATATATTCAGACATAACAAAAGATGAAATCAACATGTCTAGAGGATGTGAAAGAAAGGTACAGTTGGAATTTTACAAAATGTTGTTTCCTTATAGTTTTGACACTATTAACTATTTTAATATTTGTCATTATATTTGTTTTCACTGAAATAAATGGTCTTTCATAGGTGAGGAAATATCTAGCAATGTGGGCATATGGTTGACATTATCGTGTAGAAAGTGTAGATGTAAAGAGACGATCCTTCGATTATGGCATCATGGTTGAATTCAAGCAATCCAATCAATCAAGATCAAAAGATAAGAATATAATTGAAGTGAATCTACAATATGTTGGGAAAATACAAGAAATTATTGAGTTGGATTACCGCTCTTTTAAATGTTGTATCTTTAAGTGTAGATGGTATGAAGCATTTGAGAGGACACAAAGACATGATACCCATAGTGGATTGGTTTCTATAGATTCCTCATGCTTCTTACCAGAGGATAGGGAGCCTTATGTTCTACCAATTTATTATGAGCAAGTATTTCTTTAACTCAAACAAGAAGCAACAGTGATCATTTATCTATTAATTCATAGTTTATTGCAAATATATACATGTGCTTATTAATCAGTAAAATTGTTATAACATACATCTAATATATGTTTTTTGTTCATGTGAAGGTATTTTTCTATGAAGATATTTTGGACCCAAAATGGATGTTTGTCATACATTATGATCCAAGATTAAGGCATGTATTTGATAATGCATTAGCGGATACTAAGCAAAACAATGATGGCCAACAAAATGAGAGAGAGGGATTAGATAACATCAAAGAATTTGTCATCCATGATGATGTTGAAGATGGTTATGTTCAGGCACAAGAAGACAACAATCCAGAGTTAGATGATGTTATGGAAGACAACAATATGGATGGTATAGAAAATGATGATCCAAATACATCTGGTAACAATATTGAATATAGATGGTCTACAGTCAAATTTCTATGATGATGAAGATGATGCAGATCAAGATGAGGATGATGATAATATTAATTACTTCAAAGAACATATGAACATTGATAATGATACACTAGATGACATTGTAGCAGACAATAATTTTAATGACCAAGACTTCTAAATTTTCAGAATTATTTGCAATCCATGTTTAAAAAAGGATGATTCTTATGGCCTAAACTTTGAAATGCTTTAGTAATATTATTTGTGTCGATACAAATTACCTAGTGTAATATCCTTAAATTGTTCAATCTTTGGTATGAATTGTTGGCAGAAAAAATTAGGATTACTTGGATTCTTCTTCCATTCATTTTGTATCAACATATGTTTGTGAAGACACAAAAGTTAATAAAATATTAATGCACGTAACTCACAATTATTTAAATAAGCAACTTTGTTAACTTTATTATTTTTAAATAGTTTCCATTTTTATGTTGAACATGTAACAAGGCAAAATAAGGTCAAATTTTTTAAAAAAATAGCAGCTCTACCAACATCCACAATAAATTCTTTACTATATCAGCACATTCATTCACATAAGCATAGTATTGAGGCTCAATAACCAATATTCATTCAAATATAAGAAGAAATAAGTATGGCAAACATAAGAAAAATATAGAATGATGACACAGTCATGGAGAATCTTTGATAGTAAGATGTTCTCCATTATATTGCTTTAATTGATATTACAGTGCTCTTCTTTAATAATCCCAATGTTATCCCCTCAAGTTATTGTGGAAGTATGAAAGGAATTTTAATTCTTAAGTTGATGGAAACCAATCAAAAAAAATTCTCTAAAAGGACTTTTAATCCTTAATAGGAGACAATTAAAGTAAACTATTTGGAAGGACTTTAATTCACACCTAACTAGAAACCAATCAAAGCATCCACACAGTAACAAAAAATGTGCCCCGATAAATCTTATAGACTTAAATAACTTGAAAAGATCACTTTGGAGACAGCAAAGAAATAAATAAGCATGAAAATTTGACAAAGAAATTGAACACTAAAAATGGATTACGAGTTATAATCCATCATCTCCATTGTATTGTCTTTTAAATAATATGCATTATAACAAATAGTTATGATGTTTGATGACAAATAGTTAATTAACATAAATGAAAACATAACACTTTAGCACAGGAATGCATTGATCTATTAATCTTCTAGCAGGTGCCCGTGACCACTTAAGATATGTTTAAGGCTCCTACTCCATGATAATGCACCACCTGTAGAGTGTATCTTCCTTATGATGTTGGCTAGTCTTTAAGCTCCAATGGTTGCCCCTATGTATTTGTTGCATCTCCGGTTTGCTTGATGAACAAGTTGATGGCGGAGAGATGACGAGTGTATTCCTCCTCAGCATAAGTTTCCACATTGGCAATTGCACCCTTCATATCATATTCCACATACATCATCTTTTCAAGTTGTTTATGTGTATTTTGTAACACCATCTCTTCGTCGTTTATTTCTTGCAATGCAATATGTAGATACATGGCGAGCTCATCCTTCCAATCATCTTTCTCCCTAGGATTTCCAAGGATATCATGGACTACGGGATGCAAATCAAAATAGTCAAGGTCCTCTTTGAGCCTAATGTCGTACTTGTGTGATTCCACCAGCTTATTGTATGTCTTCAATGTCTCACCTTTCATGGCTTTCTCATTTTGGAGCTCCTCCCTTCTGACAATCATTCATTTTGCAATCTTTCATTCTCCACAAATGTTGAGTGTGTGTCTTTAAATAGTTTCCAATATTCATCAACACGGTCCATCATCTTGTTGAATCTTTCTTTTATTATCTCAGACACAACATTATATTTAGTGGTTTTTATTCTTGTTTCTAGCTCCTTGCATTTCTCTTGAGACTTTTGATGACAGTGTTTCCAGTAAGCTACATCTGCTAATGCATCCAATATTATTTTTTCACTCTCTAACCATGGGGAATATAATTCCGATCTGGAAGAGGAAGATGTTTTGTCTCTATTATTAGCCACCTCCTTCCTTAATTTATCATTTTCTTTTACCAGTTTTTCAATTTGTGCCTTACTGAATTTTGTAGCATTTATGTTTAGCTCAATTGTTTCAATGGGGTTAGTGTCCCCTACCCTGTGGACCAAAATATGTCCAAACACTTGGTTTGGATTACTGATGAGAGCGGGCCTTTTATCTTGAGGATACAATGCCCAAATTAGCGAGGTGGCTTCATCTAGGTTGTACCCTGATCCTGAGTACGTTTTATCACTTGCCTCTTTCGTTAGATGCATTGTTTGGTCTCCTCTTTTCCCTAAAACTATCAAACACTATTGCAGAGCTGATATCCCATCCTGGTAGTAACCCAGCCTCTTGAAGTAATTATTTTCCCCTTTCGGAGGTGATAGATTCTAACTCTTTTTCTATTTCTTTTCTCAAATCTTCCAAGGCGTTTGCCTCCTACTCAGGAGTGTTATCCTTCATCTTCAGTCTTAGCATTCTACCTTTATGCTCATAAAGAAATGATTTAAATTAAGAAGTCTTGACAAAACCACTGTCAGAAATAAATTTTTGTGCGACCTTGACTCTCACGTCATCAGAGAGTTCATTTGATGCTTCAAATTTGACAATGTTTCTTTTTGGAGGTGGATCATATTTTTTAATTACAAGGGTGCTTATCTATTTGACCTCATCACTCTATTCTTCATCTTCTTCACTCATGGTTGTATCTACAGAGAAGTTCAGTTTTGGAGTGGGTTGTGAGGGTATGTAATCAAGAGGCTCTATTTTCTCAGCCCTCATTCTTGAATAAGTTGTCTAAGGTGCTTCAAAGACATCTGGGGGTACATCTTTTATTAGCTCATCCACATGAGTGATGAGCTGCTCAATTCTTTCCAGAGGATCATTTACTTCATTAAATGCCCCTGAATAGGATGGGACATTTCCTTTCTTCTAGGTCTCAACAAGCACAACTTTTTTATATGTAGTCATCCTGTCTTTTTCTAAGGCCTCATCATAATTTCTTATTATATCATCAACAGAGAATTGGTGTTCATACCCTGATATTCCTTGTGACAATTTTTCCTTTCGAATAAAACCCTATGTATCAAAATTATTTCTTTCATTACCCAACGGTAAATTGTATTTTGCCAATTTTTTATCAATTTCTTCATACCCTTCACTGGTGACTACTATAAAATCTCCAAAGCACAAAGTTCTAGGCATGATAGACTGCTTATTGTATCTCTTAAGATGTTTTGCATCAAATTTAGCCAATTGTCTCACAATTTCCAAATAGGCTATTCTGTCTGGAACTATTTTTGGCAATAGATTTGGGGCTCCTTCAAACCCATAGACTCTAATCACAATGCATTTAGGAAATGCATACCAATCCCCCCAGTTATGATTTACCTTTTTCCTAGGGTCATTTTCCTTTGGTCTCAATATTTTCTGTATTTTAGGGGACAAGTTATAATTACATGTATGTCCCAATAATTTCAACAATGGCTTGATAAAATATTCCTCAAAGTATAGATAGTGTGACCTACCATATCTACTATCCCATATGGAGGTCCACATTTGTATAGGTTTTTAATTCCCACTTTCATCTACATCTCTTATCCTTAATTCTTCTCCCTAGAACCTTCTAATATGTCCTTCATGTAGAAGTAAATGCATAAACAAAGAGTAATGTTTGAAATCATGAATGCTATCATTGTTTCTTTTGATCCTTCCCAACCCCTAGTTCAGAGAATTGGCTAAATAATCGGCATAGTCAAATGGTTTGGAATCTTTGCTTTGTATGTATGTAGCAAGGACCATTGGGATAATTGACATGAGGGGTGGGACCTCTACTCCTAACACTTGTCCAACTGAATAATTGTATATTGAAAATATTATTTAAATAAATCCTCATGAAATGGAGGGTTATCATTACTAGAAAACCTTATGAGCTAGCTACCTTCATCCCTGGGCCTATGTAGTGGTAGCTTCCATCTTTTATAGCTCGTGTCCATGTGACAATACTCAATTAGAAAGTCTTTGATTGTAAATGGTAAATTCAAAGAGCATTCCAATTGAAAACATTAGAAATGAGATCTTTGGAGAAAATGAGAATGTCAGACCCATCATATGATTGAATAGCTCTTATTTTAGGGTCATATTTGTTGGCTAGAGCTTTGACCAGCTCTATATTAACAAACACATTGGGTACCACTAATTTTCCTAAGTTTAATCTCCATGGGTTGCAGACTGGTTGAAACCTATACTGTTTCCTATAATGGTATATGAATAGGTCATATCTTCATTGTGGTGTCCACATGTCTCCTAAACCTTTGTGCTTGTCCCATAAATTATCCATGGAAGGATTTTTTAGTGCACTCCTTTTAGGTCTCGGCCCTGACCCCAGGTATTGGTCAATTAAGTCCTGGTTTAGAAGTCTTTTCTCTTTTTTTTGTTTCTTAATTTTTGGCATTTATGAGCTTTCTTCCATTGTTTAATTTTCTTATGTCTTTATAGAAGCAACTTCTTCGTCGGTTTTTGTATACTTACTTGGATTTTCTTTCACTGGTTTTGAGTTGTTTAGTAATGGAAAATTCCCAACCTCCTTTACTCTGCTCCCGCATCCAGTGAATCCTTTTCAAGTCTTAAAAAAAAAAGTGATCAAATTGAGGTATAATTCACTTAGTTCTAGCTCATAAACACTCCACTTGCTATCAATCTTATCATCGAGAAAATAATTTATTTTGAATACCTCAACGATATAAATGAGACGTCACATTAGTCAAAAATAATCATCATCATTACATCGACGAGACCATGATTCCATTTTCACCAATAACCACCTTCTTCATCGATGAGCTCCTTCCTTTTGGAGTATTAGCGAGACGTCAGATAATGTCTCCCCGATGTACCCTAGTTCCTCTAATATCCTTCCTTAACATGTACTTGACGGTTCATGGTCTTATTGGGTCATCGGGGAGATTCTTGTTAGCCTTCCATTGATAAGTGTCACTTCCTTCAATGCCTTCAGCCTTTTATCGTTGCATCGGGGAAACCAGACTTTATGTTGGCCTGATAGCCTTCTATTCCCTCGATATAATTTCACCACATGTTGAAATTCATTACTCTATAATTTATCACTCCATCAGTGGGATGTTGTGTTCCCTTCCACTGATATGTTCTAGTGTTGCTGATATTATTTATTTAATATGTTCTAATCCATAAGGTATGCACATAGGACCATTCAATCATGAATTCAACCAAAAAATAGGGTGCTACACTCAGTGCTAGACTAGGCACTAAAGTATGCTCCAAAGTAGGCGTTAAATTACGCGCTATTATCAGCACTACACTCGGGAACTAAACTCAGCAAAAACTCGGCACTATGATTGGCGCTAGGCTCGGTGCTAAATTTGGCGTTGAACTTGGCATTAAACCCGGTGTTAAAAATGGCATAAAAGTTGACGCTAATTTTTGTCGAATTTAGCGCCTGCTTGTTCTCATCGGTGCAATAAACGCCAAAAATAGCACCAACCCGACAAATAGTGCCAACTTTTTTAGAAAATTGGAGAAAAATACATTGAAATAGTGGGTGGAAGCAAAAAAGGGAGCTAATCATAGGGATTTGTTGTAGTGAAGCTTTGTTGGGTCATGTTCTCTTTTGAATTTTTGGCATGCTCATGTAATGCATCTTTCTTTTGCTTCATGAGTTAAAAATATAATTAAATAAATAGGATTTATTTAATTAATCAAGAAGATTAATTAATAGTGGAAATATGATTTTAGACAATAATTAAATAATTGAACATTACTTAATCATTAGGAAAAGATGAATATTAATGTTAAAATACTAGTTCATAGGCTAGGACAATTTCAAGTATCTACATCAGGTTCTTCATACCTTTTTTTTATAAGTCTCCTTACTTTGATGGCTTTATTCTCTCACATTACTATTGCAAACTCTTTACATTAAGGATTTTTTAATAATTTTTGTCATAAGACTTATAATATAGAGTGTGAGTGATATTTATGGTGACTCTTAATACACACAAAATAGTTTTTTTCTAAAAGAATCAAAAAGGAAAAAAAAAATTGAAAGTGGGAATGAAAGGTTTGAATTAAAAGAAAAATAAGGAAAATGACCAAGTTTTTAAGCACCAAAGTAAGGAGAAAGCTTGGCTTTGTTCCATAGCCACGTATGAAGAGAAATTTTTGGGTTTTTGTTGGATGCATTGAAGGAGAGCTTCATACATGGCACAAAAGTAGCACCTTGTTGCTCAAATTGCATCCACGTTGCAAAAGATTGAAGGTAAGGTCATAACATGTTGCATGAAGTTTGCAAGAATTGAAGGAGTCATATTTATCCCTAGAGTGAAAGTTGCAAATTATTTCCCTATTCACCACGTTGCAAAAGATTGAAGGCAGGGTCATGGCACATTGTGTTTGAGAAAGAGAATATCAAGGGTTTGAGGGTAGATCATTCCACATGTTCAAAATCCTTCAAAGGCAAAGCCTCTACATGTTTGTGATGTCATGACTCATGTTGTGTGGTCTCACAACATGCCTCATTTTGCTCTTTGGAAAAATGTGGACCCCCTTTTTTGCTACCTTTCTTTTGTTTCCTTTTCCTTTGCTCACTTTGGTGTGTTGCTTTTGGAGAGAAATGGTAAAATGGAATTTTTTTTTGCCTTCTTGATCATTGCTTAATCCTTGTCTTTACCAGATTCGACTATTACGGTTTTTTCCCTAAGTCTTATCAATTTACTAGACCCCGGAGTCCTGAAGTTGATGTGGTTGTGCTAAGGATATTGTAGCTTTGGCTGGTCCTAGTTTCCCACTCGGTTGGTAAGCCAAGCCCAGTGATTCATCACCAAAGTAAATAATCCACATGTGCACTTTCCTTTTTTCCTTCATAGGTTAGCCTGATGTTTTCTTTTTGTTTCTTTAACCAGAAGTTGGAAACCAGAGGTTCTATTGTGAATATGTTTAAATCATTTTGGTCCTACTTGAACCCGGTTCTCGGTTCCTCTCTTTGTACCTGGTTCTCATGAACCCGGTTGGTAAATGTCTCGATTCCCAATAATATTTCCAAGGTCCGATATCGAAAGATTCAAACCTTGTGATCATTAACAGTCACATTATCTAAGGGGCTCTACCTTATAAATTCTTTGCCTCGTAAGAATCAAAGTGACATGCAAGTGTGCCACATAATCTTTTTGCATCATCTTCTTCTCTAATGGTGGGCCTACACATAAACCAAGGTGTTCATTATTTGAACCCTAATCCAACATAATTGCACCTTTATTTGAGAAAATTAATGCATCGTAACAAGGAATTAATGAAGGTGAAAAACTACACACGTACTCGGCACCACCTCGAGCATGTAGTTACTTTCACAACACTCTACCTCATATTATAATGCTAATTTGTAAGGACATTGAAAGATAAAGATTGATATTGTGGCGCAAAAAGAAAGGTAAACCTCAAGAAACCCAGACATATCTACCAAGGCTTTTGAAGTTGCATTCTGAAAACAGTTGTATCACGAGAAAAACCAGGTATGTTTCAGATAACTAAAATTTTGTTAGTCATTTTTATGCATGCATGTCTCAAGATAATGGTATCCCCTCTTGTAAATAAAATTTTGATTATTTTAAAATGAATTTAGCCAAATGGTAGATTGCAAGCTTTATGAATTGTTGAATATAACTAGTCAAATTTAACCCTAACTCACACACAAGGCGCATATCTCCTATAATGAAAGACACACAAGTGAATATGAGCACTTCCAAAGCAAGACCAGAAGATGAATTTCAATATTTTGCTTCACAAGCCACACTAGTTGGTGGGATAATTATTGATACCCATTCATCACACAGTCCTAGCAAGAAAATCCTTCTCAATGTACAAAGAATGTCATAGCAAGTGGGTTACATTTAGTAGGAGGGCTTCCACCAACGATGGAGGCCCTTGAACTGGTTATGGAATGTGTGAATTGTTACAACCTAGACAAGAGAGTCATTGAAAAGGAAGGAAGGCTCTATGCATATCTCTCCATGAAAGGGATTGTATATACATTTGGGCTCCTAAAATTTCCTCAGATATATCTGTTAGATGTGAAAATAATGGCTAAGACCTACCTGAGCACAAAAGAGCATAATAGAAAGATTATGAGTACACAGTGGTGCTAGGAGGAAATTACAAAGCAAATGAAACCAATTTTGAGATCTATGCTCGACCCAAATGTTAAAGATGGCATAACTATGCTAAGAAGAATAGTTGGACTTAGATATGCCAGTAAGTTCAAACCATGGATTTCCGTACCCATAGCCAAATTAATGGAAGGCACTATGTAAATGCATTGGGGAAGTTTTATCAATGACAGGATACATGATCAGATAAAGGAATTCCCACAGTCTTTATGGTTTTGTATGTCCTCATATGTGATTTATTCCTATGCCCTAAGGGAAAATAAGCAAGGATTGAACAGAGTTGGTACCTTGGGTAGAGAAACAAGGAATAGTCTGATATATGCTCATTTACCCCAAATTACTATTCATGAATACTGGGAGCATTATCGGAGAGTTGATGATGTGTTTTCTATGAAACTGCTAAGGATAATGGAGGGGAAAAAAAGCTAAGAGGTTGTCTCTAGAAGCATAGAGGATTATTCGACAAGTTGGAGGCTGGTACATTTAATTTACCACTTTCACCTACATCAGGGTGGAAGGATTTGAAGGATTCCCTTTCATGTTGCCTGGGTACCCAACAGACAAAATGTTACTATTAGAATTGGTGAGATAGATGAATCCTTCCTATGCACTTTTTAGGGTGGAACACAAGAAATGTTTAGTCAAATTTCTCATCATAATGGGGAATTATAAATGCAATGCAACTAAACTAGTTGATTTGTGTGAAGAATAATTAAATATGTACAAATTGAAGCTCTTTATACTCCAAACAAACAATTATGATCCATAAGGGAATATTACCAAGAAGATAGCTGACAAACATGCCCATATTAATCATTTAGAGGATTTTTGTCTCAATTGTGATGATGAAGATGAAGTGAGGAAGAGATCATACCAAAGGTTGTCATTACAATCGACACAGATTCTTAAACTCCATGACATTCCAAAGCAGTTGGATGAAGATGATGGAGAGGTGTTGAATCCAATCTACAATTCAACTAAGGTTTATGATGAGCCCATCCCAGATCCAAATTATGAAAGTAAAGAAATAATGACCATTGAGGAAATTTATGAATAGGTTTTGATGCATACTCAATGATGGATTGATTATTATTGTACAGCTTTCAGAAAAGTTGGGATAAAACCCACATACCCACTTAATACGAAGAAGAAATAAAGAGAATAAGGTGAATCTAGGTATGAGGAGCCTACTAAAAAGAAAAGAAAATCTAGTAAAGCAGATACAATTGTACATATTAAGGAGAGAAATCCTAATGCTCCAAGCTAGAGATTTTCATTGGCATCAGCTAGCCAACATAAATAAACTGGACCAAGCAAGGTCAAAGTGATAGTGAATCTTAGAGTGACATTTTCTTCCACAACAAAGCCGAAGATTCAACCTATGATTGATGAAGAGGCTGGAATGAAAACAAACACTCATGGTCAGATGAGGTCTACATCTCATAGGGTTGTAGAACTATTCACCGCTCCACCTTCAATCAATATGGATGCAGTAAAACAAACTCTAGGAAAGACTCTTGTGGCTCTAGAAGAGATTTCAGAATTAAATGAAGAGAAAATTAGGGAATAGTGGGAGAAATGGGCTACCATGGTGGAATGAGTAAAAGATAATAAATCTAAGGAGAAACACGTGGTATAGCCAATGGTTGAATAAATTTTGGATATAGGCTCAACTCCTATAGACGTCGAAGAAGAAGAATTCATAAGAGGAACGCTCACCCCAGAGGCAGGAAACCTTGAGATACGTAATGAAAAGGAAATTGTGGAAACTACAGTCCAGGGTCCCACTGATGATAGTGTTATTGAAGATACAATTGATTCCCATCTTATGCTAGGGAGTGATATAAATGATGCTAAACAGCTGCAGGTTTTTGAAAAGTCAAGAAAAGACCTGGTTGAAATTGAGAATATAGATTCTTCACAAACCTTAGATGGTGGAGTGAGAAATGAAGAGTATCCTAGTGTAATAGGACGTAAAGAAAGTGATGCCCCAAGGATTGGTGTTGAGCACCTGGTTGGACAAGAAAATATAGGTCTTGGAAATGAAGAGACATTGTCGAATCTCAGTAATCTGGATCCATGCCAGTGGATGCTAAAAATATCCTAGTTCTGAAAGATGTAATGGGAAAGGTTGAGAATGCAAGAGGAGAAGTTCTTGAGCATTCTAAAAATTAGGAACAAAGAAATGTTGCAGAGGAAGAATATAATGAAGATGCAACTAATTGGTTGGTCATAGAATTGGCTTCCCCATTGGAAGTGGAACTAGTGCCTCTGGATCTCAGAAGCTTAATGCAAGAAGTGGAAACTCCCAAACCTAGGTGAAGATAAAAAACAAAACATGTTATGAAAAATAATGCAGATGGAGGAAGAAAACTCCATATAGCTACCCTGATAGTGGGAAAAAGAAAACATGAAATAACGCCTAAGTCAGTAGGTCTTGGTCTAGTAATTCTTGTGTAACTTTAGTCAAACTTAGTGGTCTGAAGTCATCCAAACGTTAAGGGTCTAGAAGTGCAAGTGTGATACCACAAAATATGACTATTGTTATACCTACCCCTCTTGTAGCGATGGATTTATTTAATGTAGAGTCACCGATCCAATTTTTTGTGTACAACGATCTCTCGAAAAAATCTAGAAAAATTATGTCCTAAGAATTATCTTCACAAAGATGCAGAAGAACATTCAATATCTTTAAGGATACATGTTTCAGAGCAAGGATACAACACGAAGATGTTGTATGTAGGTTTTTTTTGTATACCTTAAGCGATAAAGTTTACCACTGGTACATTAACCTACCCCGTAACTTAATTAGATCATGGAAAGATATGAAAAGTCCATTTTTAGCTAGGTTTAGAACACCAATTGATCCTGCCTTGTTATATCATCAGTTTTCTCAAATCAAAAGGTTTGATGGTGAACCTATAACTGCTTTTAATGACAGGTTTCAAAAGGCCTATTCTAGGTTACAAGCACCTTACGTAGTGGATAATTTTTCTGCCATCATAGTTATTATATAGTAGTAGATCCTTTAACTACTATGTTTGTGAAATGAAGGGAAAATTTTCCCACTACTTTATTAGAAGCATATGCCAAAGCCATAAGTGTAAATTTAGAAATGAAACACCTTGAAAGAAGATTTTTGATAAATGGTGGAAACGGATTGAATAACTATCCTATTATGAGCGTGAATGGAGTTTCATTAAATCATCCAATGATTCCTAATTCTTTTCCTTTAGCGGTCCATAATGGGATGTTTCCTTAAAACACTTTCTTTGCATCAGGAAATAGTCAAGCTTTAGTCTCACACCCTGGTCCAACTATCATAGAGCTACATCCTAATGGAAATTCTTTCTTTTCATAGACTCAAGAGATTCAAAAGGCCAAAACTTCAGATGATAACGAAGATATTAAGGAAATCATAGCTTAACTCAAAAGATTAACTACAGAGGTTACGCAATTAAGAAATTAAAATTTTCACTCTTAGAGTAATAATCAAAGTTTACAAAGTCAAGCATATAATGCTCCTAGACCTTGGAACACACAATCAAATAATGGAGGAATATCCATGCCTTTAGATAATTCTAATTCCTCTGATGATAGACCTACATCAAAGGTGAATTTAGTTGACCTTGCGACGAACAATTGGTTTTGAATTCACAACACAAATGCTCATTTTGAGGTGGATTGTCCATAATTTAAAATTGCATCAGATATTTTTTTGGTTGCTATGCACTACAATGAATAGTGTGACTCTCATCCTCCCAAGGGAAATGAACTAGTTCTAGTAGGATATGACTCTATTGTGGTTCTTGAAAGCTACAAATATGTTGAGTCACCTTTTGTTGTCAAGATTCGTACTTATGAGCACAAAGGAGATAGTTCAGCCATGACTTTAGAAACATACATATTTCCTTATTAAGATGAAAATGAACCTTAGGGCAAAGCTAATGAAATAAATTCTTTTCAACAATATTCAAAAGGACATAGCTATGACCTAAGAAGTAACACAAATGGTGGAAGTAGATTCAAAGGACCTTTGACCACATCAATTCCACCTAACAACTTTAATACTCCACCAGATGATAAATCAAGCAGTACTCCAGGGCTACCCAAAGTGGTCTCTCAATATAACTCGTCAAACATTTCATGAAGTGAAAAGGTAGAATCCATTGATCAAAATAATTTGAATAATTATTTAGCGGAAGAGATCAAAAAGGTAAAAATTAACCTCTCTTTATGAGAATTTCTCAAAATGCCTATGATCAAGAAAGCTTTCTTGAATACCTTAGAAGATTTTCCAAAAGAAAACAAGTTTGGTAAATAATCCCAAGTGAAGGATAACTCCATTAAGGAAAAAGACAAAAATATTATTCCTATGGAGAACACACAAGTAGCCTTTTATAAAGGAAAAATAGAGTCCCCGCCATTTTTGCCCACAATAAGAATATTCGGTAAAAATATCCATAATTGCTTAGTAGATTGTGGAGCATCTACTAATGTGATGTCTTTGTCCATATGTCACACACTAGGTTTAACTCTGGAAAACTCCCTGAAGAAAGTCACTCAACTTGACAAAAATGAAGTAAATGTAGTCTGAGAATTAACCAATATTCATATGCAGCTAGTGTCGAATCCTTGGATCCAACATTATATAGATATTCAGGTTATCAAGATACATGATACTTACGAGATTTTATTGAGTAGGGACTGGTCAAATACTTTGAATGGATACATGGCCACAGATTTCTCGCATATGTGGTTACCATGGAAAAGAGTTCCTAATCAAATTAGGATTGAGAGAGAGCCATGCATGAAATATATGATCACTGATTACAACCAAAAATATGAAGTTCTATACATAGATGTAGAAGCAGGGGTTTATAAAATTCAAAGTTCAGGAGTTGAAATGGAAGAATTTTTCATGTGTAATGCTAAAATGCATAATTAGATAGCTCCTAGAACAAACATGTTAGTTGAATTTGATCGTGATTCTTCCAAAGAAGAGGATAGTAGTTTATATAATTTTAGAAGAGTATTATTATAGAAGCTTGAAAGAGCAGGAAAATTAAAGATTCATTGAAAATTTTCTTGTTGCAGGGTTGGTGCAGGTTACATAATTCTGCACACTCATAACACAGTTGCATGATGTGCCTAGAAATAATTCACAAAGTTGAAATCTAGCATTCTTTAGAAGACACTACACTTAATACGTCTAAGACAAATTGGAGGTAAGATGCACACTAAGCAAATCGAAAATGTTAATTTGTCTACTCTTAAGAATGCTAAGCTCGGAGCTACGAAGCATTAGAATTGGACCCTTAAGTTTGATGGATCTAAATCAAAACAAGGAATTAGAATTGGAGTTGATCTCATCCATCTACAAGGTAAGTCTTTTTTTGTTGCTTACCAATTAAAATTCTAGTGTACTAACAATGTGGTAGAATATGAAGCCCTCATTCATAGTTTGATGCTCGTGATCAAGAATGAGGTCAAGATTCTTAAGGTATTTGGTGATTCAAAGTTGGTAGTCAAGCAAGTTTAAAAATAGTATATTTGTCATTACAAATGCTTGTCCAGTTACCGACACAAAGTATGAGACTTGATAGAATATTTTGATTCCTTTAACATTACTCACATCCCACGAAGATTTAATCAAAGAGTCAATGCTCTAACTATTGTTGCTAGTCTTCTAGAACCTTTGGATGCTTTTGATTTGAGGAGATTTACTATTGAGCTAGTGCAGTTACCCTTGGTTCTTGATAATGTTATGAATTTGTAGGTGTTTGAAGATGATCATCACATATTGGAACTTATCACTAACACTATCTTTGAGGCACAGATAATTGAAGAAATAGATCGCCTGAATGGAAAAATTCAAGATGAAGAATTAGCTCAAGCTAAATATAATAACATTTCAAAAGGGATAATTGAGTTGGAGAGACTATTTGATGTAGATCGGATAGTCTGACAGAAAAACCTGCCCAAAAGTGCTAGAGGATAGTCTGAATTATATAATATAAACACTAAAGAAGATCCTAAGAATGTGCTTATAGGGAGCGTATGTACCAAAGAAGAAAGAAGAAATATTGCTTAGGAACTCATAAATTATTGGAAGGTTATAGCATGGACATATGAAGATTTGAAAACTTATGATACTTCCATTATCACCCATATGATCCCATTAAAGCCTAATGTAAAAAAAAATTGAGAGAATCAATGGCCCATAAATACACTCTTAGAACCTTTGATCTAGAAAGAAGTACAAAAGATCCTCTCAGCCTGAATAATTTTTCCTATTAGACATTATACTTGGGTGGAAAATTTAGTCCCTATCAAGAAGAAGAATGGAGATATATGACTATGTGTGGATTTCTAGAATCTTAATAAGGTGTCTGAGAAAGATAATTAACCTTTGCCTTCATAGGAAGAAGTGTTGAAAATTTTTAATGATTCACAGATGATGTCCTTCTTGGATGGATTCTCTAGATACAATTAGGTAATGGTCACGAAGGAAGATTGGATGAAGACAATGTTCACTACAAAGTGGGGAACTTTTGCTTACAGAAGGATTTCATTTGGATTGATAAATGTTAGATCCATATTCCAAAAAGTTGTAGATTATTCCTTTTGATATTTGATTGGTAAATGTATTATTATATACATGGACGAGCTCATAGTATTTTCCAAGAACATAGGAGATCATGTCTGTGATCTCGTAGCAGTATTGCGAAAGTGTGAAACTTATGGAGTTCCACTGAGTCATAAGAAATGTATTTTTGGGGTGACTAAAGGAAAACTACTAGGGCACATTCTTCCTGAAAGAGGTATTTCAATAAACCTAGATAGAGTGAGTGCCTTTCTCAAATTGCAGCCCCTGAGAAGTAAAAAGAATTAAAATTATATTTTGGTAAGATCAATTTCGTTCGTAAATTTATTACTGGATTTTTTGAGATAGTGAAACCACTCAATGATATTTTGAAGAAAGATGAAAAAATTGAGTGGACAAATGAGGCTAAACTCACCTTCAAGAATATGAAATCTACAATTGCGAAAGCACCGATGCTGGTAAGTCTAGATTATGTTAAACCTTTTTATAATTACTCTTTTTTCTTTCAGTCATATGTGTGCAGCAGTGTTGACACAAAGGGGCGAGAACAAAGAAGAAAAACCAATTGGTTTTATGAGCACTCCATTTGAAGAAGTGGATCTCAGATACATGGATATTGAAAAACAAGCCTTTTCTTTAGTTAAAGCACTGCAAAAATTCTGACATTACATTCTTAGGAGTATAGTCAAGGCTATTGTCCCTAATGCTACAGTAAAAATTCTACTAACACAGAGCAAGCTCGGAGAAAAGAGAGCTAAGTGGGTCACGATCTTGCAAGAGTTTAACTTGGAATTTATACCCATGAAGTTGGTCCAAGGACAAGCCTTAGTTAAATCATTTTTTGATATTGATCCACAAATCTCCAACCAACAATATACTCTAGATGTAAAAGATCAAGATGATTGGTATTCAGATATATGGAATTACCTAGTTAGCCATAACTGACTCAATCATATGCAAAGAAATTAGAGAAGAGCCCTAAAGATAAAATCTCAAAGTTATATGATTAAAGGAGGAGTTTTATTCAAGAAAAATCATGAAGGAATTTATTTAAAATGCTTGAATAAGACAAAAGCCAATGAAGTGTTGCAAGAATTACATGATAAATTCGGTACAACTCATGGAGCTCCTTTAGCTACTACACATCTCATCCTGAGAGATGGCTATTACTGGCCAACTATTTTCAAAGATACTTATGAACATGTAAAGCACTACTACACATGTCAAATTGTTGCAGACGAAGGAAGATTTAATGCTCAACCATTACAGTCAGTGATGGAGATTTCCCTTTCTCACAATGGGGTTTAGACTTCATCAGTACCATTAATCCTCCATCATTTTTTGCTGACTACTACCAATTATTACACTCAATGGACTGAAGTGTGTCATAGCAAGCAATGCACCATAGAAGTGGTAATCAAATTCTTAGAGGAAATCATTATTACCAAGTTTGGAGTATCGTATGCATTGGTATGTGATAATGGCCCTACTTTTCCCTCGTTAAAGTTTTCTAATTGGGCATTTGAATATGGTATAACATTGAAATTATCATCTAATTATTATTCGTAGGGAAATGGGTTAGCGGAAGCATCAAACAAGAATATGCTGGATATAATCAAGAAATTAGTTAAAAAGAATCCTAGAGAATGGAATTGTCTATTGAAATTCACCCTTAGGTAGATCGTATTAGGGTGAAATCCACATTGGAGAATTCTCCTTACCACTTAGTCTATGGGGTAGGTCCTATATTGCCTATAAACTTGAAAATCCCTACTTGGAAATTTTCCCAAGAGTACATTGGATTAGATGATCAGACCAAAGTTTGATTGTTGCAACTGATGCACTTAGATGAAAAATGTACCAGAGTTATAGATCAGTTTTCTAGGCACCAATCTATGGTAAAAATATGGTTTAAGAAAAGAGCTAGATTAAAAACCTTTAAGATATCTGATTTAGTCTTGTATTCAGACAAAGCCCATGAGCATAAAGGTGATCATGGTAATTTTTACAAGTTATGGATAGGTCCTTACTAGGTATCTAAAATTTTAGGTGACAACACTTATAGACTTAAAACTTTGACTGGAGAAGACGCCCCATTTCTTGTTAATGGGAAATTTTTGAAACATTACTTCCAAGCTTAGTATTGGTTGTTAGTTCTCGAACTAGTCTATAAATAGTCTGTAAATATTCTGTAAATAGTTTTGTAAATAGTTTTTTTGATAGTTAGTTCCTTTTGTAAATAGTTGTTTTGTTTTATTTTGTTGTTTTGTTTTATTTTTTTGTTTTGTTTGGTTGGGTGTTTCTTTGTTTCTTTGTTTTGTTTGCCTCTCGAGGTTTTGCGTTGATAGGTTATACAGTAATTAGCAACCTTTGAAGGTATTCAAAATAATAGAACATCAATTCTGGAAATGTGATCTATGCTTCAACCAAAAATAGTCTTTTAATTATAAATGATTGGGGAATTGTTTGGTTCCTTTTACTTCAACTCGCATAAATCATTTATTCGATGTTGAGCTACAAACGCCCATATTTTTTAAATCATTCTACTAAAATTTTGGATAGCAGTTGTTTGCATTGAGTGAAAAATCAAAAGGTGACCTTTGCTACCGTTGTAATTCCCAACCTAATAGCAAGCTTCATTACCTACAAGTTGAAGAAAATGAGCTTACATTGAAATATCAAAAAAAATGAAAAATGAGTATCAAAGAAATATCAAAAGAAAAAAAATCAACACTTTAGGTCATCCAAATATCTCTATCGGAGCTATAGACACCTGACTGGCAATAGATCTATGTTTCGGGGAATTACAAAGATAATCTTTCTGGGGCCATGGACGCTTGACTGGTAGCAAGGCTCTATCAAAGGTTGGCTTAAAATGAATAGCCAAATTATGTAGGTCAATGAAAATATTTTCTATGCTCTAAATTTATTGTAGCAGAATAAACCAATTGCACACACGTGAGCTTAGTAACGTTTAATCTTGTATATTGGTTGAAGTGAAGACGGAATTCCAGAATGAGGATCTAACCATTTATAATTTGAAAGCTGGAGAAAGATAAAGCATGGTAATTAGGTTTAGAATTGGCTTTCTATTGGTTTATTTAGTTTTTTTGGTCGTTAGTTGTTGTGTGGTCTCACAACACGCCCCATTTTTCTCTTTGTAAAAATGTGGACCCCCTTTTTTTTGCCTTTCTTTTCTTTCCTTTCCCTTTGCTCGCTTTGGTGTGCTGCTTTTGGAGGGAAATTGTAAAATGGAAAATTTGTTCTACCTACCTGATCATTTTTTAAATCCTTGTCTTTACCGGATTCAGAGTGTTGAGGTTTTGTCCCTAAGTCTTATCAATTTACCAGACCTCAGAGTCTCGTAGTTGATGCAGTTGTGCTAAGGATATTGTATCTTCAGCTGGTCCTAGTTTCCCACCTGGTTGGTAAGCCAAGCTCGGTGAGTTGTCACCAGAGTAAATAATCTCAGTGCGCCCATTCCTTTTTTTATTCATTGGTTAGTCTGATGTTTTCTTTATGTTTCTTTAATCGAAGATCAAAAACTAGAGGTTATGTTGCCAATATATTTAAATAATTTTTGGTCCTACTTGAACCTTACTCCTAGTTCCTCTCTTTGCACCCAGTTCTCATGAACTCAATGGGTAAATGTCTCAGTTCTCAGTAATCTTTCCAAGGACCAGTATTGGAGGATTCAAACCTTGTGATCATTAACAGTCACATATCCAAAGTGGGTCTACCTTATAAATTATTTGCCTCATAAGAATCAAAGTGACATGCAAGCATGTCACATAAGCTTTCCACACCATCTTCTTCTCTAATGATGGGCATGCACAAAAACCAAGGTGTTCATTATTTGAACCCTAATCTGCCATGATTGTACCTTTATTCAAGAAAATTAATTCATTATAATAGGGAATTAATGAAGGTGGTAAACTACATACGTATTTGGCACCACCTTGAGCATGCAGTTACTTTTAGAACACTCTACCTCATGTTATACTACTAATTTGTAAGGACATTAAAAGATCAAGATTGATATTGTGGTGTGCAAAGAAAGGTAAACCTCAAGAAACCAAGACACAGCTACCAAGGGTTTTGAGGTTTCATTCTAAAAACAATTGTATCATCAAAAAAACTAGGTATGTTTTGGATAACTAAAATTTTGTTAGTCATTTTTGTGCATGCATCTCTCGAGATAATGGTATCCCCTCTTGTAAATAAAATTTTGATTATTTTGAAATGAATGTAACCAAATGGTAGATTGCAAGATTTATGAATTTTTGGAGATATCTGGTTAAATTTAACCCTAACTCAGACACAAGGTGCATATTTGCTAAAATGCAGGACACACAAGTGAATATGAGGACTTCCAAAGCAAGGCCAAAAGATGAATTTCAATATTTTTCCTCACAAGCCGCACCAATTGGTGGGACAATTATTGCTACCCATTCAGGATGGTTTTTCGATGTTGAATTCATTGCATGGGCCTAGAAATAAAATGATTCTCAGTGTACGAAGAATGTCATAGCAAGTGGGTTACATTTAGTAGGAGTGTTTTTGAAAGTGATGGAGGCCCTTGAAATGGTTATGGAATGTGTAAATTGTTACAACCCAGACAAGAGAGTCATTGAAGAGGAAGGAAGAGTCTATGTAGCTCTCTCTATAAAAGGGATTGTATATACATTTGGGCTCTTAACATTTCCTCAAATGTATTCGATAGATGTGAAAACAATGGCTAAAACCTACCCGAGCATAGAAGAGCATAATAGAAATATTATGAGTACACAGTGGTGCCAAGAGGAAATTACAAAGCCAATGAAACCAATTCTGACATTGTCTTCAACCCAAATGTTCAAGATGTTGTAACTATGCTAAGAAGGATAGCTAGATTTAGTGATGCTAGTAAATTTGAACCATGGATGTTTGTACCCATAGCCAAATTAATGGAATTCCCTATGCAAATATATTGGGTAATTTTTATCAGTGATAGGCTACATGATCAGATAAAGGCATTTCCATAGTCTTTATGGTTTTATATGTCCTCATATATGATTTATTCATATTCCCTAAGGAAAAATAAGCAAGGATTGAATAGATTTGGTACCCTAGGTAGAGAAACAAGGAATATTTTGATATATGCTCATTTACCCCAAATTACTATTCATGAATACTGGGAGCATTATCAGAGATTTAATGATGTGTTTTATGAAACTGCTAAGGATAATGGAAGGAAACAAAGCCAAGAGGTTTTCTCTAGGGGCATAAAGGATTATTCGATAGGTTGGAGGCTGGTACATTGAATTTCCCACTTTCACCTAAATCAGGTTGGAAGGATTTGAAGGTTGCACTTTCATGTTGCCAAGGTACCCAACAGACAAAATGTTACTATTAGAATTGGTGAGACATATGAAGCCTTCCCATGCTCTTTTCAGTGTGGCACATAAGAAATGTTCAGTCAAATTTCCCATCACAATGGGGAGTTATAAATGTAATGTGGCTAAACTAGCCGATTTGTGTAAAGAAGAATTAAAAATGTAAAAATTGGAGTTCTTTATACTTCAAAGAAATAATTATGATCTAGAAGGGAATATTTCCAAGCAGATAACCGGAAAACATGCCCATGTTCATCATTTAGAGGGTTTTTAGCTCAATTTTGATGATGAACATGAAGTGAGGAAGAGATCATATCAAAGTTTTTCAATACAATCGACACAGATTCTTAAACTTCATGAAATTCTAGAGTAATTGGATGAAGATGATGGAGAGGTGTTGAATCTAGTCTATAATTCAACTAAGGTTTATGATGAACCCATCTCAAATACAAATTATGAAAGTAAAGAAATAACAATCATTGAGGAAATTTCTAAATAGATTTTGATGCATACTCAATGATGGATTGATGATTATTGTAAAGCTTTGAAAAAACCTAGGATAAGGCCCACATAACCACCCAATACAAAGAAGAAACAGAGAGGAGAAGGTGAATCTGAGTATGAGGAGCCTACTAAAAAGAAAAGAAAAGTTGGTAAAGCAGATACAGTTGTACATATTGAGGAGAGAACTCCTGACGCTCTAAGCTAGATACTTTCATTTTCATTAGCCAACCAACATAAAGAAACTATACCAAGCAAGGTCAAAGTGACATCGAAGCCTAGAGTAGAATTTTCTTCCAGAGCAAAGCCGAAGATTCAACCTATGACTGATGAAGAGGTTGGAATGAAAACAAACACTCGTGGTCAGATGAGGTCTACATCTCAAAGGGTTGTAGCACTATTAACCTCTCCCCCTTTAGTCAATGTGGCTACAATAAAATAAACACTAGGAAAGACTCATGTGGCTCTAGAAGAGAGTTCTAAATTAAATGAAGAGAAATCAGGGAATAGTGGGAGAAATAGATTGCCATGATGGAATGAGTAAAAGAGAAGAAATCTTGGAAACACATGGTACAGCTAATGGTGGAAGAAATGTTAGATATAGGGTCAATTCCTATAGATTTCGAAGAAGAATAATTCATAAGAGGAACACTCACCCTAGAGGCAAGAAACCTTGAGATACTTAATGAAAAGGAAAGAGTGGAAATTGTAGGCTAGGGTCCCACTGATGATATTTTTATTGAAGATACAATTGATTCCCATATTCCACAAGGGAGTGATAGAAATGATGTTGAACAACCGTAGGTTTTTGAAAATTTAGGAGGAGATCATATTGAAATTGAGAATATAGAGCCTTCACAAAACATAGATAGTGGGGTGAGAAATGAAGAGAATCCTGGTGTAACAGGACATAAAGAAAGTGATTCCCCAAGGACTAGTGTTGAGCACTTGGTTGGACAAGAAAACATAGGTCTTGGAAATGAAGAAATAATTTTGAATCCCGGTAATCCAAAATCCATGCTAGTGAATACTAAAAATGTTCTAGTTCCAAAATATGTGACATGAATGTTGAACAATCTAGATAACTGAGAGGGGGGTGAATCAATTATCACAAAACTCTTTTCTTTCTTTACTTAATCTGGAGTAGTCATAAACCATTCATATATTAATTAAAACAAATATGAACATTCAAGCACTAAACAACACCATGCATAATGAGCACCATAATTTATGTGGAAACCCAAGATGGGAAAAACCACAAAGAATGCTAATTCTCAATCATAAAACATCAGTTAAGGTGATTTTTACAAGGGGTCATTACCAAAGTGCTCATTACAAGTAAGGCTCACTGTTGGTGGGCTCACTACCTAGCTATTACAGCTAATGATAAAATGGATCACTTCCAAAAGAGGAAGGCTCACTACCTTTACAAAAAAAAGGCTCACTTCCCAAGATACAAAAACCACTGATTATAAAATGTACAAAACATGAACTAATGAAGTTGCATCTACATATGCATGAATTCACATCCGGTTAAAAGCACATTTGATTGCAGTAGATCTGGTTAAGAATCTTCTGCCAACCTTCCTTCCACTACTTCTACAAAATAGATTACTTCTACTTGGCACCTGCCTTCACTTCCTTCTCTGATCCTTGTCACATAATCCTTCGTACCTTTATCGATGTTCACACATTCTGCACTTCTTGTTTTTTAGATGCACTAAAAGATGTTCCACATACATGTATACATATACACTCGAAGAACAAAATGATTTGGCCTAGAAAAACATATTTTCTTGAGGAACAACCTTGAAATATTCAATAAGGCTTGACATGCTAGCACCGGACCCAAAAGATAGGTCACACATAAAGGATCTTCTTACCACGTTATACCGGGACCCATAAATAGGTCATACATAAGCTATAGCATTATTACCAAAAGATAGCTAGCTTTGAATTACATGAGTTATATTCCAGATTCAATGGGAATGCCACAAACAAGACCAAATCTTAATTAACATCAATTGATAGGAATGCCACAACCAAGATCAAATATTGATCAACATTAATTTGATAGGAACGCCACAACCAAGACCAAATCTTGATCAACATCAATTTCAATACCAATCGGATAAATGTAGTTAGACATACCAAAACTTGTAGCATGCTACATGAATGTCTTGATAGCAAGGATACCCAGAATAGGCTTTAGACATAGCAGCTGATAGCAAAAGATTAGTCTTCAATACTCTGCATTAACTGTCTTCCACAGATGACTCAAAAAGAATTACTACCATTATTCGGATCAAGGATACCATCCATACTACGCAACATTATAGGATAGATCATTTTTGTATATCATCTGGAGCACAACCTTCTAGATCCTAAGTTTTGACATCAATGACAACAATGCCACATCAACAACTTCTCAGCAATCTCCCCCTTTGGCATTGATGAAAAAACAACAAAAACTCAAAAATACAAAAACTCCAAAAACTCCAAGAGCTCCCCCTTAGACAAGCAATTCAAATCCTCTTTTTGTTTTTGTTTTTCTCTTCCTTTCCTTTTCTCCCCCTTTTTGCCATAAAATTCAAATGGCCAAATAAGGACATTTAGAAACTTAAGTAAAAATAACACTTTTCACATGGAAAATTTTCTTGTACTTATCCCTCACAATTGGAAGAATCTTCTTCCAAGCTTGCACAGTAGACACCATTCTTGCACACACACTCTCCTATAGAATCAACATCACAAATGAAGATGACTAGTTTGGAGATAGGCACTATCATTCACAATCCTTTGTATCATAAATTATCTTGGAGAGATGATCCAATCGAACCTCAATAATTTATTTAACCAACCAGAAGGTTTTAACCACATTTTCCGTCTGTCTCTGAGTAGACAACAACTCAGCATGTAACTCACCAACTCTTATCCTTTGTTTTCCATCTTTATCTTTGAAGAAGTGAAAACACTTCCCAATCTTATTCAATTCATATTCAATAGCTTCAATTCTACTTCTAAAATTATCAACAGGTACAAGCCACTGGAGATCGTATTTGTAGATGTCAGACATCTCCTTAAGGAATTCTCTTGTCTCGCTAATGTGCTTGGATTAATTTTTTTTGTCGGTGACACACCTTATTTCAATCATATCTTGGAATTTATCTCCTTCAAAATTTTCTTGTAAAAACCTCTACTAGATCATCCGATAATGAGTCAAAAACAGCAAAAACTGTAATACCCTTTTTGAGTAGATACTCCACCAAGGCTTCTTCAATTCTATGCCTACTAACTGGTGTTCTAAGAGGACTTTCGACATCCCATGCCACATAGTTTTGGTTAGCGATTGGTAACATGGCTGGTGGAGGAGTTGGGACATTTACATGATGGGTTCTAGTTGGTACTATTCCTAGCAGTGATACTAAAAAACCAGGGTTATTTGATATTTGGAATCTTGTGACAGGTCGATGGCTCATATACTTGCTCAAGGCTTGAGCACATTTAGAAGGTCCCACCGGGCATTCCAAGAAAAATAAAAACTGTTGATGCCAAAAATTGACAAGGCAACATCCCTTTGTGGGAAACTCGGTTAAAGGGGGGACCTATTGCGCTAAACTGAGTAACCTTCAGATTTTAAAGAAGTCGGCTTCTTCTATAACTGGGGTTTAGAATGGGAAAAGGAAGCGGATATAAAAATAAAAGATCTAACTAGGGTGATGTGCCAAGATTTAGATGTAAGGCACGATATACCTATCTCATGGATGTGGTCTAAGGGCCTGTTCGGCAATCTGATATGTCCCAAAATAACAAACATTAAAGAGAAAGACCTGGATAATTCATTTCATGACATAAAATAATTTGCATAGAGATTTTCTGAACAGAAAGAGTTGGAGACATGGTTCTAAATCAACATTCTATTCAAATCGTTGAAGTTACAAACAAACTATCTAGTAACAGCACAGTATAATGTTCTCAAATTGCTAAGAAATAGAGAGGAGAAATTACAAGGGCACAGTCTGTGAGTCTTTACAACTATCTAGCAAAATAAAAGGCCTGGTGTCTTCCTATTTCTTTTGTAGATATTTTGAAGTCTTCTTATAAATGAAAGAAGTGGCATATATAGCCAGAGGCTTCCACCACTTGAAGGACTATAATAGAAAAGAGTCCCCATCATGAATTATGATGCTCAAAGCAATGACTCACCACGATCATTGTAACAGAAAGATTCTTGAGCATGAATCCAATCACTCATGAGTCGGATGCATCCTCTACAAATGATGGGAATGGTCCTAGATTACCCTGTGCAAACAAGTGTCGCCTCCCAACAAAAGCAATTAGAGCACATGGCAGTATTTGGTAGCTTGGCGTTCGTTCCACTCCTTTTAATGAAGACCCACTGAAGGGACATGTGGCAGTATTTCATAGCTCGTGGTTCATCCTCCCTGACCTTTGATGAGATATTGCAATGAGAATACATGTGGCAGCATTCTTACTATCGGCACCGCTTGAGGGGCCTGCCAAAAGTTTGCACGGACGGAGGCTACATGGCATGCGCTCGGGGCCCGAAAAAGAGTCATATGAAAGAAGGCTCAACATGCCTAATCTATTAACATGTGGGGGAAAAATGGGGCTCGAAGGAGAAGGGAAGGGAATCTCCCCTTCAATAAGTGATTGGGTGACATGTGGCGATAGTGAGTCGAGACCGCCGAAAAGTTGGCATGGAGGATTTAAAATCATCGGGCATGATCGGATTATGAGCAAAACATCAAAAATAACCCAAAGGGAGCATGGGATTTATTTAATATCCACACATCCTTCATACCACAACATTTTAGACCTAAAAGAGCATTTTCATAACATCCAACATTATCATTATCATTTTTAGTCTTTTTGCATACATTAGACATCTTTTATCCTCAAAATACCAAAAATACGAAAAAAATAGTTGCATTACCTTTAGGCATACCTTATTTCACAAATAGAAAAAAAACATAGCATAGTTGCATACCTTCCATTGCATTGGCATCTCTTAGGCTTCATACCATCCACTACCATGTCTTCCATACACCTTGATATGCTTTCTAGTCAATTTGAATACCAATTAATCTGCAATGGTCAAGCCCAACAAGCTAGAGAATTCAAGAGACAATGGATCAATTCTACATCCCAACCACCCATCGACCCATCTTACCAACCATTCATAAGCTCTAGTCCTCCATCCATCTACCCTCACTATCAAGAGTCACTTGACACAACCCATACCATTAATCCCCAACAAAACAATCATCCTTATCCTAACCTTGACAAGGGAAACCAACCTTCCACTAATCCATTTCAAACCTCTACATTGTATCCTAGTATGTCATACACCAATCCATTTGAATCCACTACACCCTATTCTAATCCATGAAAACTAGCACATTCATTAATGATCTTCAAGGACAACTAGCAAAGGAACTTTCTCGACTCAAATGTGAAAACAAATCTAGGTAATGCAATCATATATCTAGTCCTACAATATCCAATCATTTGTCACCATATTGCCCTCCATTTTCTACCAAATCCTAAAATGAGATTGCTATCGAAACTAAATCATTATCTATAAATGAAAATCCTACCATTACACAAGAACACATCCCATTACCTAAACTTTAGGATACATGTCAAAAAGGAAGTCTAGAGCATGACATCATAGCTTCACCTTCATGTCAATATCAACGTAGTCCATCCCATGACCCCATCCTTAAGTCCATCCAAGAAATCCTTCGAGATAATCATGTCGTCCAAAACAAACCTATCTTTGATCAAGACACTGCCATTGATCAAGAAATCTAAAATGATTTGATCATCGACCTTTATGCTATTCATGACCACACATTTGAAGATGACCCTATCCAAACTCCAAACACCACCATTTCCCAAGATGAGACAATTTCTCCCACAGGATACATAGATGATCTTCTAGAACGAGAGTCTCTTATTCTAGACATACTTATAAATGATCAAGCTATAGCTAAATTCATAGGACTCCATGAAAATGACCATAAAGATAGTTTCGACATTGACTTGGAAGCACTAGTAGAATCATTTGAATCTGATATGTCACAAAATTAGACCAAAGATATTAGTCAAAAATTTATCCAACATGTCAATGAAACTATGACATCTTATCAAATAGTATCATCCACTTTTATCAAAGTAGGATTTCTTGTAGAGGAGGAGATTCCAAGTAACAGTTTCCACATACACAATGATGGGTTAGCATCTTGTTTTCAAAATAAAAATACCCCATTGCAAATAGAATTTTTCATAGCATTCAATATCAAGGAAAAGGACTAGGCCTACATGAGAAAGGAATTCTAGAACAAGTACAGTTTTATGAAAATTCTAGACATCAAGGTCTTGGCTATTCTTCATTCAATAATTCTAATGATGTTAGTGGTACCTCCTTGATATTGAGGGCAACTTTATCTGATACAAACATCAAAATGGAGTCCATGAGTAGTCCTTGTCATAAGGTTGTTTCCAATGTACTCCTTCCATCCACACCATAAAATTCCATTCCAACATGAATAAACCTTCCATTGGGAACCCAAAAAAAGAAAAATATTACAAATCCAAAGTTCAAAATCAAATGTCAAAGGCCATTGAATCAAACAAAAAACCAAGTGGACAAATGAAGTTAAAATGGATCTCAAAGAAAAATGGATCAAGCAAAGAAAATAAAGTCAATCAAAATATGGAGCCACAAGAAAAGAGGACTCCCACATATAATAAATGTCCACCTCCTTCAAAATGGTCATCAAGAAAGGCATATAAAAGTGATGGTTCCAAATGCTATCCCAATCAAAATTCCAAACTCCGCCATCCAACATCCCAAGTTTGAAAAATAAAAAGTGATTCATCCAAACATTCAAACAATCCTTCATCCAAACATTCAAACAATCCTTCCACATCTACCATAATCCATCATTCCAAAAATAATACCCCATGAATCCATCACATCTTGGCAGCAACTCTTTACTGTAAGGACTCTCATGGCACTCTATCATGATGTGTGTATTCTGATAAGGCCAACTCTAGTATCAACAAGGACTACAATGACATCAATCAGTTGTATGCAAGTGTTATGGTCTTAACAAAGAAACTACTTCAAAAAGGTCATTATTGGCATATCATGGCCCCAGTCTCTACATCAGCACCATCAATGGATTCAGAATTTTCAATGATCAGCTAAAATGGACAGTCCATCCAAAAATATCAAGAAAAACAAAATTTTAAAAAAATAGTAAAGAGAAAAATTTCATCCAATAGTGAAAACCATTTTTATGGTGCTTTGGATAAGTACCATGATGAAAACTTGCAAAATAGGTGTCGTGTGTAAGATCATTTATCTATGTGGAACATTACACTTGGGGGAAAGTTATCTCATCTCCCATACCCTTCGCATGAAATTTCTTATGACATTTCCATCTATCCATTTAAGCCCTATCATTCCCATCTGTTTTCCCACCTACCTTGATCTTGATAAGGACTGGGGTATAAACATAAATCATGCTTTGGGAAAAATCTTGACATGTCTATCCTTTGGTCTTACACTATCCATGAAGTATCATGTCATTGCCTTCATAGAATTATCCAAACCAATATCTCAGAGAAAACAAATTTTTCCTTTGTGATATAGTCCTTGGAGATTATATGCTAATTCTACCATCCAATAATACTCATGTCTCTTATCCTTCATCAAAATCAATTCATTACCCTTTCCTACCTATCGTCTATCTTCATTTTCCCTTTTCAATGGTCTAAGGATTCTAATTCACCTATCCAACATCCCTCCATCATCCCATACAATCCTAAGAAGAAGTCATTCCAAATGCAATAAGCTTAATCCATACAATCTTGTTATGCATCCTAGCGCATCATCCAAAACATTCATTATCTTTGTTTCTATCCCTACTACAAACCTTGATCCTTTAGTCACATTATCATCATCCTCATGTTCTTTCAGGATGTTCCCTTCCCATGTCAAACAACATCGTAATTATCATCATCACCTATCAATTGGTATTTAGCTTGATTGGGGGCAAGATCATGCTTGTCCTAGGATTCTTGTGCATAATGGCTCTCTTGCTTGTAGGCATCATTCATATACATTTTTCATGGTCCTAATAGTGTATCAGAATCCAAACTTCCCCATAACATTTACAAAAAGACAAAAAACAACATCAAATATTCACAAAAAAAGACAAACAAAAAAATCATAAAACGACAAAACAACAAAAAAAAAATCCAAATATTTAGAAAAATCCAAAAAAATTGTAAAACTTCAAAAATCCAAAAAAATTGAAACATGTCAAAATCCAAAAACATTCAGATAACTTTCAAAAATCCCAAACACAGAGTCAAAATCAGTCATGTCAGTCTTTGTCATTGTTGAACTACATTTCCTCTGCAACTGGACGTAGGCAAGGCCATCTATTGATGTGCCCCCAAGGCATTAGGTCAGTCTTTAGGTGTTGTCAAATAAAATCATGATTCGATCCTTTTTCATTGAAACAAAGTCAAGGGTCATGTCAAACTACAAGGTCTCTGCACATTGCTACGTAGGCAAGGCCATCTATCGATGAGCCCCTAAGGCCCCCTAGATCAGTCTTTTAGGGTTCGTCGAGTTAGTCAAAATAAATCAAAAAATGTCAACTCAGACATGACATAATCATCTACACTTCAAAAACAAATTATGAATCAACATGACAAGCAAGCCAACAAGTCTCCAAGTCAAATCGGTCATTTTTCAAATCAATCAAACCAGTCAAATCGATCACAACCAATGGTCTTATACAATATGTGTCCTTCTTGAAACCAAAACTTATCACTGTCACACTTTGTCATTTGTCTTATACAGGTAGTTGCATGCCAGACTTGACAGCTTATACGACATGTTTCTTCTCCTGAAACTAGGCCTTGTCAAAACAATCAACCCATCGCTCACTTCATCCCTTAACACACTGGCAAACATTTATTGGCAAATAATCTCAATGGATGTTGACCTTGTTGGTCTATTTTGTCTTATCTTTTGGATTTTCTTCAATCATGTTACTAGCCACCTTGAGGATGTCCCATGAAGGATTTAGAGGAGCGATGATGTCTCATGAATTCTTTGTCTTTTGATTGTTGTCTGTGGTTTGTCTTGACAAAAAGACTAGGGCAACTTTTCCCTAAGTATGAGTTAGGACATTCCTTATTTGTGACTATTTTATAGATATATGACCTTGCACACCTTGGTCTATGTCATACCATGGTGTTTTTTGTCCATTTGTCATATGTTACCACTCTATGATGATAAAGCACTTTGTCAAGCACAAGAATCTTCATTACCTTCATTTCCTTCTTTTTCATCTATCATTTATTCCATCATCCATTTCCTTCATCATTTTATTCTTTTTTTCATCATCCTTATCTATTTTCCTCTATCATTTTTTCCTCCTTCATCTTCCAGTCACCTTATCCATTTTGAGAGCACACTCGTGTTCTTTGAACCTGCATGTCCTCTTGAGGGGGCATACCTCTACCTCCTCATCATTCTTCCTTACACTGGGGCATATCTTTTCTTTGAAACAACACAACGGGCTGCATTGTCTCAAAGAGAGGCAAAATGTACACTCAAAATTTATCCTCATAGTCATCCTATTTTTCATCTATTAGTTAAATGGATATTACTATTTATTTAATTGATCATTCAATACATTCTTCTATTCATTTATTAATCCATTTAAAACCATTAAAATATTATAACCTTTTGTCCATATTATAAGCATTTATTCATTCATAACCATTATCCATTTGCATAATCAATTATCAATCATTTATCACTTCATGTTATTCCATCTACATAATCATTCACTTATCCATTTCATATTACTCCATTTTGCATTAATCATCAAAATATTCATACATGAACCTTTATCCATTTACATATTACATTAAATAATTTAAATACATAAAATTAATTAATCCATTTAATTCATCCATTAATTCACAAATTCACTTTTAATTCTAAGCTTCTAAACCTATATTATATCATAAACCCACTTATTTATCTCTCATTTCAATCAATTTCAATTAATTTTAATATGCATTTCTTCACTTTAGTCTTTTATCCCACATCTCTCCTGTAACTTGAATTTACCCCATAAATTCATCTATAAAATCCCTTCCTTCTCACCAAAAGCATACATTTGATTTCAATCATACTTTTGATTTCAATCAATTCTCTCTTTCGTTCTGTTGTCAAACAGATTGCACCTGAATGCTCGAATAGTTAAATTCAGCAATATGTTGAAACATGGGAACCAATTCCAGGTTGTGGGTACCCTATAAGGAATTAGACCTCCAGATCCTAGGTTGGTTCCTATATGATTTCCTGATTAATAACTGAGTAACTTGATGGGAAAAGGGAGAAAGACTAAATTAAAATGCAGAACTGTAAATCTTAACTATGGTGATGCACCAATGGAAACTAATATGCAGACTTAGCTCACAAAATGATTACCCACCACTTTCATTTGCACAACCTGATCTAAAAGCTCAATCACCTAAATGTTTTAAACAATGGCTTTGAAAAGACAATCTTCGAAGGAAAATATGGTTTTCACAACTAAAATTTTTTAATCATTAACATGCACAGTGTTTAACCAGTGAATTTAAACTAAGATGCATACAGAAACTCATGAAGGAGGTAGAAGTGTTATAGGTTTCAAAATTGTTAGCACAATAACTCCTCGATCAAATCCTACATAGCAATGATGCTTGAAATCTTGAAGGCAAATTATGAAATGCTGGAAATAAAAGGAGACTTTCTGCAAATCATACACTAATTAACCTGTAAACCTGCTACTGTATTAATCTGAAAAATGCTGAGTTACAAATAATTCATTTTTCACAATGCAAAGGATGAAAAACAAGAACTAGCCAAATAAAAGACTAAGTTTCCTCAATATATACAAAAGGCATGCTCAAAGCAGCTAATAATAGAAGTGGAAAGAGAACTGAAGTAAAAATGAAAACTCCAAAGCTGAAATCCGAGCAGAACTGTAAACCTTGATAAAAATAGCTCAAAAAAGGAGCAAAATGCACTCTCTGCTTTGAAAACTCCACCTCTCCATGCGCATGATCAAAAAATCATGAATTGAACTCCACTTGTGCATGCTCGAAAAAAAAATAGTATTTTCGATATTTGTCACCATGCACAATCTAAATATAACACTTTTGTTCATCTCTAACTGGAAACTTCAGTCAAACTATATTCTCAACTTTTGTAAGCCATGCATGATTTGGAATAATTTAATGTTTTTTTTGTCTAAAAATAGTTAAAATTAATTAAATGATACAATTTATCATTTAATTAACTTAACTTTACATGTATAAGCAAAGGTCACATTAACATTATTATAAAATTTGAAGTATGACTTACAAAAGCCGCCACCACACTTAGCAAAACCTTTAAATCGGTCATCACCATATATACTCATCGATCCATAAATTATCATTAGGATCTTTGACTTGTAAGTCATTACCATAGGCCAAATAAGATGAGATGATTATTTCAAAAGTCAAAAACTAAAATCCATTACTTGGAATTAGGGATTTGGTAAAAACCATCAAACCCTAAAAGAATACCATCATTTTTCACTTTGACTTGTTGGAGAAGCTTCGTGAAGAAGTTGGCCGTCATGAAGAGAGCTTGGATGGAAGCTCAAAACAGGGATTTTCACCATCTCTTTGCCTTATTCTAGTCGACCTCTGTACACAAACCTAGTGAGCATTCTGTGATTGATTTTCCTTTCAATTTTTAGAGCCAAAATAATGGCCAAAAGGTCGCGGCTAGCATGGATTCATCTCTGACTTTTATGTTCATTTTTCTCTGTGTTCATTCTACTTTTCTCGGGTGCCACTGAGAAAATTGATCAAGCTTTATTTTCTGTCAAAAGAAGCTCAAGTCGAGCTCAACAAAGACAAGGTATAGAAAATTCTTGTTCACTTTTTGTGAAGAGAGTTGTAGAAAATTAGAGATTTTTGTTTGTTTCTCTACTTGCAGGCCCATGGTTAATCATCTTTTAAATATTTCCTAAAAATGATAGAAAAAACCTCTTTATTACTCTCTTTGCTCGGGTTCTAGATGGGTAAATCTGTGATTCGAGCTGAAGGTTTTGCGTATATTTTTTGATTTTTCCCCTGTCTCGGAATCTTCTCCATGTATCATTTATCTGGCCGCCATGAGAAGAGCTTGGAACTTGGAAACTTTTGTACTTTTCCTCCATGACAAGCCGTGACTCATTATCTGACTAATGAAAAACTTTAAAGCTCATATCTGTATATTTGGAAGACTCTTATAGCTGTAAATGAAACCCTCATGTGGGTATCTTCTTTTCTCTTGATTGAAGGTCACGACCATGCATATTATAAATTTTTGTATTCTAAGTGAACACCAATAGTGCACAAGCTTGAAACATCGCTTTATTTTCCTGTATTTGCATTCTCCTTTCATACTTCCATGTGGGTATCCCTGAAAATAGTAAAATCTGAGAAAATCTACATTGTATTTGACATACTCAAATGGTAAATTTGTAGCTCCACTTGTATTTTTTTAGTTTATTGTATTCTTTTGACTAAAACCCTAGCTCAAGTGTATTTGACTGTCACTATTTGTCCACAAGGCTAAAACCCTAGGGCTGGGGTCGCTTCTCTCTACTCTCAGCAAAAATGAAACTGGCAATCTTCGTTGTAAAACCTGCATACTGGTCACCATACTGATGGTTGTCAACTTCCTTTCTGATGAGAATTTGAAGCTCTTTCACAAACTTCATTGTCCTTACATTTTCATGCCCCCTACCTATGTTTGGCTCTTTGCATATATCATTTATTGCATCTTCTGAGTTTCTTGACTCGGGGTTAGCATCATTCCTTAGCCACGGACTTTGCATTCCTCATGTTATTATTCAAGTTGTTGCTCACTCACCTCCATGTCATATTAGACTAGTAAGAAAGTTTCAAAGAGTGTTCTTATCAAATTTTGATATAACTAACAGTGCTAATTCTTCTCTTTCCTTGACTTGATGAAAGAATTCTTGTTGATGCTATAAGTATTAAGCTACTATGATCTTTTCCTAGAAGCACTTATTCTGCAAAAGAAGTTGTCCCCAATCTTGAAGATGGCTGAGTTCATCATGGTACCTCATTATTCATGGATATCATACCTAAAGCGATGATTCTAAGGCTGTTATTGCACCTTATTTTTGGTGTATCCTTTAAGGTTACCTCTTTGATTATTTTTGTGTTCCCTCTTACCATCACACAATATTGAATTTGATGGATAAATCAGTGGCTTTCTATTGCTCTCCATGTAATACAGTGGCTCAAAATGGTGGTGTTATTCTAAAATGAAATCATGCCTTTCATACTGAATGTTTCTCGCAAGGTTCCAAGATGTCTTTTTAATCATCATATTTCATTTTCTATATATAACAAAGACTCTGCTTAAACATTTATTACTGTCTTTCTTTATGTACTAAGTTTACTTTCAGCTTAAGATGGAAATGAAAGCAACTTTGATATTGATAGTCATTGTTGTTACTTCATCATTATATGACTCTTGGCTATTATAACTAATGAGCAACTATACCTATTCATGCATCACTGCTCCTCCCGTCCTTTTTGTAGACTATTATATGCTTTTGAAATTATGAAAACACCTCAATGCACGAGTACTCTGTTTCTCTTCAATGTAAGGAGGCTCTATGCTTCATTTAGATGCAATGTGAAAAATGCAAAGCAGAGCTGAAACATTTAAATGTATTTTTGAATCTTTTGAAATAAGGCTCCTTATTATTATTATATTCTTTGTTTCAGCAGCTCTCTTGATGACTGTTCTGAAAATATTAAAGAACTCTCATATGTAACTTGAGAGTGTGTCCTCCTTGATATGCTGAGTTCAACCCTTGTGGGAGCCCGTTTTACTCCACATATCTGATAAAATGATCATGATCGTAATAAACCTATTCTTGCATAGTGAACAAACATGTTAGCAAAATAAAAGAAGTTGAAAGCTTCCTCTTGAGTTTTATGCCTTTGAATAATGAAATCATCTGATGGATGCCTGATCAATTGTATGCTATATTTTTGTTGATAGCGTAGGCATATGATAGGATTTGATTCGCATTGCTCTAACCACACTCTTATCATACTTGTAGGTGCATTGGAGCTTGGAGTTGGATCAATCCAGAGTCACAACTGAAGACTTCAACTTGTCAATGATTCATCATTCCAAGCAATGACGAATCACTTTCTACCTTATACCTTCTTTATTTTTAGTTGTATAGTTTACTTTACTTCATGCACCCCTTATTTGATTATGAAAATCAAATGAAGTTACTCCCATGGCTTGTTTGGGACTTTGGTTCGTACATTATGAATAAAATAGCAAACATTATGCAATCTTATGATACTATTTTGAAATGTTCTTGCATAATATCACTGAAATTCGCATTGTAATGAAATATTGCACAATAATGAGTATTTAGCAGAATTTTTATTTTTTTTTAACATCTTGTGTACCTTTTGGCTTGAATTTGTGATTCAGCTCTACCTGTTTGAGCTGGTAGTGAAAAATAGGTAACACGTTCATCACAGCTTTTTGTTGCACTTGTTCTCATAAAAAATATGAGAGCATCAAATGCATAAATCAAGATAATGGTGAAATAGGAAAATAATGGAGCTGATTTTCTCTTTGAATGCATTTGTTTTAGTTTTTGCATAGTTTACATTTTGTATTTGTATTCATTTGGAAGGGCTTTATTGATGTAATGTTGGAAATGCTTTGAATCTAGTTATAGTTTCAATTATTTTTCAATTTTGCACAGCATTCTCTGTTAGTTCACATTTTATGATCACAATCATGGTAATAGTATTGGTAGTCTACGTAGAGGCACACAAATTGACAATGAATAAAGGTGCAAGAATGTCTTAAAGGAAGCTATGAGATGTTCACTATCACTACTAATGATGGAGGAAATGGTTCTATTGGTGAAACTACAATGCATGAGGAGTTTTATTACCAATACTTAGTAACATAAAGAGGGTTTGTCAAGAGGGACAGTACTCAAAGGTTTGCAGGGTAGTCTACAGTGTCAACTTGAAACACAAAAATCCCTCCATAAAATTCATGACATATATGATAGTGGACTCTAAATTAACATGATTGGTAGACACAGTAGAAGGATTATGTATGATGATAGTTAATAGAAGGAATGAGAAGACAGTGACAAAAGAATTTGATCAGAATTGTAGATTCTTACTTTTACAAGAGTTCTAGAGAAGTATGATTACGTCAAGCAATTTTGAAAGAGCTTTGGATACTCTACAAGGAACAAGTCCCTTAGTTCCTCAAAATCAGGAAAATGAGCACTTGTTACCAATTACAAATTACCATGAAAAGGAAAAAATTCCATTGGGTTTGTATTACCTGTAAGTACAACATCAACAACCACTAATAACATTGAGGGAGGTCAACTATCTAACTGAGAGAAATATCTAGCTAGACAACTCCAATTGAGGAGTTATCTACTCAAAATGAGGATATGGTGATAGGGCCTTCAAATCAATCAGGTTTGAAATATGATGATGAAGGTCAAGAGGTAGAAGATAGGTTGCAAGAAGAAATAAAATAAATCCAATCCCTAGAAGGATAAACACGAGATATTCATAACTGATATATGAAGAGAAAGCCTGTATTTTGAGATGTTTAAAGAAGGATGGACATAAATATAGTAAGCATACAGATTTGTAGAAATGGGATGATATGACAGTCAAGATAAAAGACTCCATGAAAGGTGGTAGTGGTATACAAAATCAAACCTATCATTTTCCATAAGAGATTAATATCAAAAGGACCAGCATTTGAGACATGAAAAGGATCATAGTAACAATCCTCAATAAAAGGTAGATGACAATCTAGAGGACAGTGGGTATGGTGACAGCATGAACAATAGATGACATAGAGAGAAGGGATAATTATATCAAATGGGAGGGTAGTATCTTTGTCTAAGAATACAATGGCAATGCACCTCACAAGACTTTTCCATTAAAGGCTGCAGTGACAGTCACTATGACAGTCATTTACACAGTCATCCTAAGAAAGGGGTAGTGCCTTAGAGATGGTAATGCTATGAGATAGTATCATGGGTCTAGAGGTCATATTCACTAAAAAAATCATGTCGAGGGTAAAGGAACTTGCAAGTAATTCTATGACATTACAAGAGGAGAAATCGCACAGATTTTATAGGACAATCACATAGTCAACACATACAATGATGAGGTCATTTCACCATGATAGTCTTCAGAAGTGTAGTAGACAGAGACCTAAATGATAGTGATGGTAAATAGAACCATGCATTCCATGACTCAAGAGCATAGTTTCATGTCATGGGATAGTTCCATGGAAAGTGACTGTCTCACTCCAAAAGGTGAGAGCAAGGGACAAAAAAAAGATGAAGTTATAATGAAATAGTATTAGAAGTGGGGTAGTTAAGGAAAGCAATATTCTATGATGATAGGTCTGTAGTAGCAGTCATTAAATGGGTAATGAAATATTTTGTGAGGATGGTCCATCAAGTCAAATAGAATGGAATGACAATGAGGTGAGTTGTTATGCACCTGTGAGATTCAATGAAGCAAAATAATGCATGGATAGTGAGCAAACTAGTATCACATACTAGTGTAAGAAGATATTCATCACAGGCCTAGTAATCACAAAGGTTGATAAATATTTGTCATGATGGGGTAGGGTTTCATGTACAGAGTTTCAAAGGAAGAAAAAATTACAGTTGACAGTGGTCAAAATGATAGTTGATGAGTATTAATGACAAACAAAAGCTAATTCACAGATGACAATCCTTTTGGGGTCATAACAGTTTTAAGAGCAGAAAAATGTTAGAACATATGAAACAGTCACTTTGCAAAGGAAGGATAGAATTTCAATTGTCTTTTAGACTTTGATGACAATGGTTTATAATCTTGTGAAGTCGGAACAATACAAGAAAGGTTCATGACAATGGTGTGTTGGTGAAATAGCAATTTTCATATGCACAGATGACAGACTATAACCACAATATGAATGCAAGAATAGTCATCATGATAAGCACAATCAATTTAATATAAGGTGGAAAGTATAGGCATGTAAAGTGATAGGGTGGAGAATAACGGATAATTTATGACCTTCCAACCAAAGGATAGTGATGGCATCAAATTACATGACAGTCAAGAAAAAAACCAATACATGATGATAGAAGATAAGGGGCACATGAGAAGAAATGACACATGCTAAATCTTATCTTAAAAGGGAAACCCAATTCTACACCCTAAGGAGCTTTAATTCATTTCAAATTCATTCACATCATTCCCTATTATCATGTAGGTAGTTGTTTGGAGGTTTTAAGAGTGTTTATAAGGTAGTTGAAGAGGTTGAACAATTGTTTAGGTGTGTAGGAAGTAGTTGGAGGGCTTCAAGGAGCTTTTTGGAACACTTTGGACCACCTTCCAAGCATATAGGGAGGTAGTTTGAACAAGATACAACATGTGCAAGCATCTAGTTGGTCAAGGAGCAAGTATAGGAGCATGTGCATTTAAAAGGGTCAAAGAAAACAATTTTACCTATCCTCTATGCCACCTTGGAGTCTTTGAAGGAGACAAATAAGGAGTCACTCAGCTAGGCACCCAAAAGGAAGGTTTGACTTTTTCAAAAAAGCAGAGAAGTTGTAACACATGTCATCTATCTATTACAACTTGAAACTTGGAATTATGAATGTTTATATGTAAAAAAGGCACGCCTAGTATCATTTTTAGTTAGTTCTTGCATTATTTTGAAGCAGCCTTGTAACTTGAATAGTTCCTTTTTGCAAAAATAATGTACTATAACTCAAAAAACCAGTCTTTGAGACTAAAGAACAAATGTAATTTTCATATTTTCAAGAGAAAATCAGTCATTTTCAAGAGAAAATCAGTCATTTTCAGACTTGTACTGTTGTAAAGACACAATTTCAGCAATAAAGATATCAGTTTTCTTCCTTCAAGGACTTGTTCTATTGTGTGCAACTAGTAATTGATGTTACTTTGTGATTTCGTGTATGAATACTTGAATATATGTCTTATTTTAGCACCTTTGAATAGGAAAATCATATTTTATGTAGGTTATAGTCTATTTTTAGGTGAACAACAACTCCTATTTATGAAGAATGCTTCATTTTCTTCCTTTTAGGACTGAAATCATTCAACCTCTCTATAAAACACTGATATATGAGTATGTTTAAGTTGAGTTGTGGAGAAATAGCTAAGTTATTGGTCTTTTGTGTGTCAAGACAATAGTCTTAAGTCTGAGAAAACACATTTTTGGTGCATCACCTTAGTAGTAGATTCATTTCACGCTTTTCTTTCTACCCTTTTCCCATTAGCAGTAGTAGAATAGGTTAGAGTAGGTGATAGAACCAAGAGATCCAACTCAATCTAGAGGTTAACTCCCACATCCTGAGCCCACAATCAGGGGAGTTATCCCATGTTTCACCAATAGACTGAGTTTTTCAACTTATCAAGGGTGTGTACTTAGGTGATAACAATTAGATAACAAGGTTTATGTATGTTTGTTATGAACAGGAATACTCCTCTTGTTTGCAGAGTCAAATTCCTCACAATAGATATAAAGTCCCCTTGTCTCTTCATACCTCGGTGCATCGTGTCTATTTGCTACATCAATAAGGATTTCTAATCATTAGTTTCTCCAAAAAAATAAAAAGCATACTCATCACATTTTCATACATCATCAAATATCGAATCATATCCACATTCATAATAAATTGGATCAATATCATTATATTCTTCCATCATCTAATCTCTATCTATCCATTCTTCTAACTAACATCTGCATCTTGTATCATAACATCATTAGTATCGTGTGCATCCTACTTCCATAAAATCATATTATAGAACATTCATACGTCATGCATATCATTGAAATATCAAAAAATAACAAAAAAAATAGTCATGTATGCATATCATCCATATCATAACATCACATCTTGCATCATAAATCATTCATCATCATAATCTCATAATCATCAATGCATCCACATCATAATCATAAGCATCATATAGAATCATAAACATCATGCATAACATAAATCAACATCACACACATCATTGGCCACATCAAAATCATCTCATCTCATATATCATCAAAAATAGAAATGTCATGGTACATCATAAACTATAACATGTGTGATACAATCAATACATCATAAATATACATATATACAAGGATCAAAAGGCTGATGAATGTATATACATCAATAAAAAGTTTCATTTCTGCATCACATAAAAGTACATCAAGTCTATACATTAATAATCAAAAGATCAATGTGCATCAAGAGTCTATCCATCCCTAGGCCCCTATCTATCAAGAGGAGGCTACTCGTCATGTTTAGATGATCTTTGTGTATGCTCACAATGTGTCAGAGATCTATGTGGCTATAGAATAGGTCTTGATGGTTGTTATGATGGCTTTCTAACTGAACCACCCCCATATTTTCTAGGCTCTCCCCCGTAGTACCACTATGAGATCCAAATATCGACATCTTCCTCTCCCTTGGGACAACTGCCTCATAGAGATTTTAATAATATGTGATCTCCTGAATCAATCTCTCTCTCTCTCGCATGTAATGGTCCATGTTCACTATTGAGGCATGTGCTATCTCTAGTTGCATGTGCCTATTACACTTTGTATCTCTCTCTGTAATCACATCTCTCTCAAAACAAACCTAGTCCCTCTCAATTGTAAGTGTAGTAACCTACTCCTCTACGGTCTATCATCTGACTATCTTTTCATTCCTCTCCATGGCTCGAGCATCTCTGTCTATAAGATCCTAGTCTCGCTCTACCCTCAGTGCATTGTGCTCTACTTGATCCTAGTATCTCTCTGCAATCATTGCAGATAATCTAGCATCCTTGTCTCCCTGATCTTGTTGTGGAGGTGATCCCTAATTTGGCTAATCCTTCTAGGGTACTTTTTGATCTTGAATTTGTCCATCTTGTTGTTGTTGATCCTGTCTTGATGGATCCTTTTGTCCAACTTGTGCTAGTTTTCGATGCTCGGTAGTTTCTCTATGTCGTTGTATGACCTCTCGACCACCCACTACTACATCTCTCCTCCTCTGATCCCCAATGACTCCTAGTCTTCCAACTCCTATAGTTAGTGCAAATCTCAATGGATGCCATGGTGCCCACCATACATCATACTCTTGTGTATTCCTAGGGTCATCTGGACTACCTACCCATCCCCATGCTAGGGGAACCATCTGACCAAAATCTGCTCAAAATCTATGTGATGAAGCTATGGGACCCCAAAAAGGAACCTCTCTAGTAGTACGAGCATATCTAGCATGATAATTGACATCGAGCATAATATGTCTCTCTCTAAACTGTCTTCAGACCCTGTTTGAAAGATACCTCTCCAGTACGTGTTATGTCCTCTCAATCAACCATCAAGTTTATCTGCAGTAGGTCATGTGAAGGTGATCGTTTCTCCACACCTCGTACCCGATCTGAGTGAAATTTAAACTGTCATATCGTCAAACTATGCCCTTCAATAATGTAGTTATCCTAGTTGTCTATATGTAAGGAAATTAGAGTATCTATAAGAATAAGGATCTCCATCCTTCCTGTCTCCAATATCCTCTAGTTGATTGATAGAGATCCTCTCCCATGCCCAAACATGTAGTAAGGTCACACCTACTAATATACTGGTGGCACCTCTATAGTATACCTAATGCATATCATGATATAAATGCACTAAAATGTAGGGCCCCCATGCATACGTAGTACCCTCAAGCATCATGCCCTCAATAACCATACCCCATCCCACAAGAAACTAGTGAGATCACCTATCAGGCATCAAAGGCCCCATGATCAGTCCAACAAAAATGATAGTAATTTAATGTACCTCTCCAACATAAGGTTGTAGGTCACTTTGTCCATCGGTAACAATTAGTTGATCTTCTTCTAGCAGTTTCACCATTGCCACTGCTACTCTATCCATATCATACTCTACTCTAGCACCATGAATGGAAATCCTAAGGATGTGTCATACATCCTCAAGGGTCACTATGCACTCTCTTGTAGGTAGATGAAAGGTAGTTGTATCAAACCTCCATCGCTCCACTAGTGCAGTCATCATAGCACGGTGTGCTCTAATCTTAGGTATATAAGCTAGATCGTGTAACCTAACAGTAGCAAGGAATTTAATCTCAAAGTCTCTAATGTGAGCTAGCATTTCTAGAATCTTGGGTCTTCACTCTCTCACATAGAGAGGATGAAGCATCAACTACAAGCATAGCACCAATAATGTCAAAAAAATCTAACTATTTTAATAAAAAAAGAAAACACAAGTTTTTAAGAAAACATGAGCTTTCTTGTAAATGTGTCACTATATGATAGTCAAACGTGTGCTTTTATGCAAATTCATCAAAGACCTAATCACAACTAAGAAAAATCAAATGTAATTACCTTTCTTAAATGCATCAATGCAAACATGTTGGCTTTTGGCATACACAATCTAGTTCTATACACATGGCCTCCTTTCATAAATGAAAACACGACCTTATTATGGGGAATTACATCAATCCTTAGATCAACGTGTTTGGTAACCTTCCTTTAGCTATGAAATTAAATGCCTAAATCTACACATGCAAGTAGAAATTAAAGTTTTATGTACCACAAGTCCTATTCCGACTAGCCTCTAGTGCTATTAAACTAGGTCCACTCGATGTGGTGCATGAGGTACGTGAACCATCGTAAAACCATGTTTGAAGACTCCAAAAGTAGAGAGCTCTGAGTGAGTAATTTTTTTTATAAAGTTGAGAGTGCAAATGAGGATTATTTGAGCCTAATTGCCTATCTATACCCCCAAACCTTATGGTTTCTCCCATGGCCGCCTTGCTAAATTATCTTTCAAGCCTCATTTTTTATCCTAAATATTTTTTGGGACCCCTAGGGCCTAATTTTTTTGGTCCTCTTCTCATCTAAACTAGTCTTGAACTCTTGTCATGAGCCTGACCCGAAAATTAGTTTTTTTGCCCAATCTCCCGAGGGGGCAGCCTAGCATCCTATCATCCTTCTATAATCCGTTGGGGCACAGTGGGGCATCAAAAAATTTAAAATTTCATTTGAGTATCAAAAGTCTTTGAAACAATGTAACAAGTACATTGTGTCAAAGAGGGACAAAATATAGATATGCAAAATTGCCTAATTCGTATCACACATCATTAATATTACAATTTTGTCATATTCATCTGAGTGATCAGTACATTTGCATCATTTTTATCACTTTCATTACTAATTCCCTTTTTAACATTATTTTCTATCATTTTCACCTTATTTCCTCTATTAGTTAAGTAATTTTGAACTATTTAATTAATCCATCATATTTCACTAATTTTCATGTTATCTCCCTTAATTGGATAATTTTAATTATTTAATTAGCCATAAATCATTCCTCTAATGTCTCATGATTGAATAATATTGAATTATTTAATTATCTAACTTCCCATTCCACTTTCATGGAATATTCCATTTTAATAAAGAATATCCTAATCCTCCATAAATAAATAATCTTGAATTATTTAATTATCTTAATTTCCCTCTAAAAGGCATATTCCCATGAAATATTCTTTTTTTAAATATCCTAAAATATCTCAATCCTCTCATTCATTCTCATCCCTCCATTTCTTGATCAAATCTTCACCCTTCATTTCAAAATATCTTAAACCAATTTCCTTAAATTGTGGAGATATTTTGAGTTCAAATTGATCTTAATCCCTCATCTTCCTTGATTCACTCTCCTACATGGGTCTTTGAGGTTTAATACAATTTTTTATCATAATCTTGGAAATATATAAATCATCCTTCATTCCTCATTATCAAATACCTAAAAAACTTTGAATTCTTGATCACATTCATATCATTGAGCATTTGATAAATTATCATCATCTAGGTCATCATTTCATGCTTTTACAATCATGAGATCTTCTTGATTGAGCAATCCAACATACCATCAACCATTAAAATGGAATGTAAGATTTGCACTTGGTTTTTTTCATTGTTTTGATCTTATTTTCATTACTATATGTTGATTTCTAACCATGTATGTATTCAATTTCATTTGTAAGTGGAATTTGATCATTTCTTGATTGGGTATTATGAATTCTAACCCCTTATTTGATAATTCATGTTTTATTTCCATTTTCCACTAACCACACTTCACAAATTCAAAGGGCTTATTAGTTTCATCTATTATATGGATTGTTTCAACTTTAACAAGGTTGGGTTGCATTTAGTTGGTAAAGGGATTTCATACCCTTTAGGATTGGTTTTATGCATTCCATACATTATATCACTATCACTTGTGGTAGTGGGGAGATTTGAACCACTAGGATTTTTCTCCATTTCTTTTTAATGTTGTGATCTAGTTGCGACCATAAAACTTGTAGTATCCCTAGGAAATGTAGATGTTGAAGGTGTATGAAGATGTGTTGGTTGAGGTGTTTGTGTTGCTTTGAATTTGGCTAGTAGAGACACCTTAAGTCTCTTTGGACCAATGATGAATGTAGTTTGGATGAATGGAGGGTGTGAAAGATTTAATTTGGAAAAACAAATTGATTAAATCTCTTGTTTAAGATGTGTTTTGGGATGATACTTGCTTGTAATAGATAGATGATTCCAAGATAAGGAGGATGATAATGAGATTCACAAAATTTAGGAGTAGACTAATTACTCCAAAGCACGTTAACTCACAATGTTTTGACACTAATTTAACTAAATACTTGAAAGAATATAGTTTTTAAAGCACAAAGCTAAATTAGAAGATGGTGATAGATATTTGAACCAAAAGTGAGCAATATCAATTTCTAGGTTATTTGTTTTTTAATGGATTGGTTTGATTGTGTTGATGATAAGTGGGGTTGAGTTGATCCAATCTAAAAGTGTTTAGACAAGTCCAATGTGAACTAGTGGAATGAGATGAAGGTGGAATTTTATTGTTGTTTTGGATGATTAAGATAGCAACAAGCTTATTCTACACAAATCTCAGGTTTTCTAAAGTTTGTTGGTCAAAATTTAGAATCTAGAAAATTCTAGGGTTCTCTATTTTCAACTAATAGTCAAAGGCGTTGAGTTACAATCAAAGGTGTTGCACTATTTTTGACAAAGGTATTGCAATACCTGCAAAAGCATCAAGATACAATAGAATCAATGCATTGTTTAAATCAAAGGTGTCGATTTATAGAATATTTTATTTACTCTAAAACAAAGACATCAAGATGCATAAATACGTCGAGATGTAAACAAAAGCACTATTTTGATAAAAATAGAAGCATTGATTTGAAAAAAAAGGTGGTGTAGGATGACAATCAAAGGTGTCAGTTTTGTTCAAAGGTTGAATTTTACAAGTTTGACCTAGAGCTTTTAAATTTTTTAAGTTTTATTTGTGTTTAATTGATCTAAAAAGTGATAGAAAACAACAAAAATAGCATGTATGTTGACTCAATGGATTGTTTGGAATAAATTCACATGTCTTCTTCAATGAGACCACATTAATTTATATCATAGGTATATTTAATGTAATAAAGACACCATAGATACATAAACTATTTTAGTGGTAGATTGAGATTATTAGCTTAGAGTAGACCTACCCCAGAATACCATCTAATGAATGGGTGACTAGAGTATGCCAAGATCATGTACCACCTTGACACCTCTCACCTTGAAAGGAAAAGATCCTAAGAATGAATATTGTTCACCTCAATAAATGTTTGTACATGGAAAGTAACTTCACACATTGATACTTGTATGTTGCATTACTTTAAGCTAACAATTAACAAATGGCCTTAAAGGCTTCTAGATAAACAAGTTCATAGTAGGGGTCTACCATGAACAAAGAGCTCGTTTGATATGCCTGAGTCGAGAGGGGTCTCATTTCTTCTCATCACCTATACATGTCTCAGCAAACTGATGGTCATGAGGCTTGGCTTGAAGGATGCGAGCCTCTTCTTGGGTACAACTTTTGTTCTCTCCCCTTTATATAGCCCATCGAGAAACATGCTTGAGATCAAAGCATGGGGTGATGAGGCCCACAATAAAGCATCCTTCTTGAAATAAATAGAAATGGTATTGCTTTTGATCTCCAAGATCATTCTTAGGAGTGACAAGGGGAGATCATTCATAAAATCATACCTCAAATTGTACAAATAGATTGCAATTTAGTGGTATTTCTAATGTCCAAGATTGCACTAGATGCAAGGAAAGAGAAAATATACACACTAACCTACCAAACATATCAAAGAATTCATTTTAGGTGCACTAAAAGAAAATGTGAGATTTTTCTTGTTCAATTTTAGGTACACCGAAATAAAATGAGATTTGTAGGTTCAATTTTAAGCCCGAAACTAAGTGTGCAAGTTGTTTTTTTAATTTTAGGTACACCAAATGAAATGTGAAGTTGTATTGTTCATTTTTAAATGCACCAAATAAAATGTGAAGTTGTATTTTAAGTGCACCAAGGGAAAATGAGATACCTAGATTAAATCAAAAATCTACAGCCAAAAATGTTAGTAGTTTCTTGCTTTCAATCTTCTCCCATTGATTGCTACATGTTGCAAACTGTTAGATAAAATTAGGAAAACAAATAATTGTTAAAGTTTGGTTGAAATAAAAGATCTCAAATCAAACTACAAACCTTAACAAAACAAAAGTGTTTTATACCTAACAAAGGCATCAGTATTTGGACATATAGAAGCATCACACTATCATTCAACAAAGACATCAACCTTCTACACAAGCATCAATTTTTGATCAAAGGCATTGTACTATCTCTGTAGATATAAACAAGTCATAATAAAAACACGACTTTAGTACAAACGTGTCAATCTTTTGATAGACAAATGTGTTGAAGTTATAAAAAGGTGTCACCTTTTTATAAAAGTGCTAAAGTTTCCTATAAGAAAATAGAGCATCAAACAATCAAATGCATTGGGCTATAACAAAGGCATCAAACTTTGATCTACAGATGCATCGATATTTTGCAAAGGCGTCACATTATTTCAACATAAGTGTCGCACTACCTTTGTAACCTGTAAGGCCAACAAAAACTTCACATAAATGGTTAAAATAAGGATGTGGGTCCCATCGAGCGTGCCAAAATATTGTAGGGAAAAATATGGAAGCATAATGAAAGCATAATTGATGTAATTAGAGTCTACAAACACTAAAAACTAATACAATTGAGATCATATAACCCATGCTCAATGAAATTTTACTTTCAAGGCATTCAAATGATTTAATATAAAGAAATAAACTCAAATTCAAATCAATTAACAAAATTTGAAAGTGAAAACCTTCAATCCCATTGTGGATTAATGCATATTTGTGATGTGGATTACTCAAATTATGCATAATCTATGTTGAAAAAGCTTGATCAAGAGGTGTGATTCATAAAACAGGTGTTCTAAAATTCTCAATATTGGCTCAAGAATTCTAAAGAGCACCTATTCTTATGAGGATTGTGAATGATTTGATGTTTGATAGGGCTTGTTTTATAGATTTTGAGAATTTTGATCAACGGTCAAGATTCGATTTGAGGATCAATGGATGAGTGGAAATCAAGGAGATGGATGAGTATCAAGGAAGATCAATGGTTAAAGATTAATGAGAACCCAAAATTTCCCTAATTTCATGGAAATAGGTTGGAGATATTTTGAATTAGAGGAAAGATTTTGATTTTGAATTTGAATTGGGAATATTCTTTGTGCAAGTTGGAGGGTTGGAGAAAAATTAGCCAGTTAAATAATTATGAAAATTATTTAATTGTGAGGATGGGGGGAATTAAGGATTTTAATTAAACAATTGAGAATTATTTAACTGTGAGAATGAGGGGAATTAATATTTTTAATTAAATAATTGAGAATTATTTAATTGTGAGAATGAGGGGAATTAAGATTTTTAATTAAATAATTGAGAATTATTTAATCAAGAGGGAAAACTAGTATGAAAATGACGAATTAATCAAATAACCTTAATTATTCGATTAATAGAGGAATAAAGTGAATTTAACTAAATAATTATAAATTATTTAATTAAATGGAGGAATTAGGTGATAATGAGGAAAATGATATTAGTAAGTGAAATCAAGATGTGTGATATGCTTAGGACAACTTTAGGTGTCTACATTTTCATAACTACATTCACCCCATCCACTTCTATATGGAATTCCCACAAATCCATTATCCATAAATATCTTCCCTTCCATATATTTACCCCTTTATGGAATTTAATGTGTGAGAAGTCGATGTGCAATCTGATATCATTTCCACTTAACTTCCATTGTCCACTTTCACATCATTTTTCAACATTCTTTCTCTTCACTTGGCAATGGAATTTAAAACCCCACAAACATGCAATTGAAGAGCTTTTTTCCCCTGGGTTATTTTAAAAATCAAGAAACTAAAAAAAATGACTGTGTGAAGATCTAATTTCCATTTGGATGGTACTCATGTTTTACTTCCATGAGAATACCCACATCCCCTCCTCTTGTCTAGTTGCATACCATATTTATGTAAATTATTCAAAATTTCACTTGACTTTTCCAAACTACTCTAGGATCAACATTAATGCTCGCTTGGATTCTACAACCATTTGATTTGATTTTTTTATGCCCAAAACATATATTTCAATCAAATGGTGATAGATTTGAGCAATGAATTGAATGAGGATAATCATACACCATCTCCTATAAAAAAATTCCTAGGCTACTCTATATCATTTCACTCTAGATTCCAAGCATCACTAATTTAAAAATATATTGCTAATTTAGGTGACATTCTTCCATTCCTCCCATAATGTTTTTGATGCTTTTCTTGATGGATTTTATAGATTTCATGGATCTTTTGAAGGTCATATTTGATTGAAAATCTTAAAGGTTAGATTATACTAATTTTGACTAGTTCTTAAATGCATAATGATATTTTTAGGGCTAGAGAATTTGATGAATGATTTTTATGTAATGGTTTTCACCTATAAACCTTGTTTCCTACTTTTTTCTATGAATTTATTGTATATTTATGATGAAATTGGATAAAGTACTAAAATTAGAATCAAGAGTTGAGAGCTTACTATTTAATTGTTACTCTTAAGCCCAAGGTTATTTGATAGGTTATTTTTCTATGATAATTTGCTTACTATTTCTTCATCCATATTAGAATTTTTTGTAGCTTTAATAGATTGTAGGAATTCTTAGATCTTTTTTAGCATTATTATGATTTCCCACATGCAAGATTTCTACTTGAGAAGTTGGAGTCTATTTTTAATATTGACTCATCCTTTGTAAGATGCTTGCAATAAGCCTTAACTTTCTTTGTCCTTAGATAGAGATGCTAAATTTTCCATAAATAATATGACCCACTATGGGTATGTTGCATAGAATTCCCAAACCCTAACTCTCATTTTCAGTAATGCTCTATGCATAAAAATGTCTCTTCATGAGACAGTACATCCTCTATGCTCTCACCATACCTCTGAGCATCAATGGCTTGTGGAGTTGAGTGCAAGGATAGGAAAATTGCTCACAAATATGCTCAAATGGTATATTAGAGATGGCATATCAACTATGAGGCTCTATAATAATAATTGTGGCATTAAATAGAGAATCATTATTTTCTTCCTTCAAATTCATTACTTTTAATTGAAATAGGGCTTTCTAGGCATGAATGAATAAAATCTAGTGGTTGGAAGGCACTATAGATGCATTAATGGTGTTTTGTTTTTTTCTTCCCTACCACTAAAAAAATACTCAAAGATCCACTCCAAAATTATGAATAATGATTCTTGGGCAATAAATGGCCTTATTTAATTGTCGCAAACCTTTTACAACTCATTAAATACATTATGTCATCTAGGAGTGCAGGTGGGAGTTGCTATGAAAAAGAGTAGGAATTTAAAACTTTGGAGGTTAGGGGATTCATGTCATACCTATGATCAAATTATTAGAGATCAGGGATGATTGGGAAGTTATGTCAACAAGGTATGTAGAATGGATGAAATATGAAAGGGGAACATTGAAAAAATATAGAAATTTGGGATGTCAAGATTGAGGAATCAAGTGGAGTTTGAAGGGAGGTGGTACTTAGGGATGAGAAATTATGAAGGCATAAGAAAAAATAAAGGGATAAGCTTGAAAGGAAAGTGATTGAGAATTAGGGGTTAAAGATGCAAGAAAAAGGGTACTAGTATAGAGACATGTCTGACACCTTGGTGACAAATCTTTTTCTAATGTATAACTCAACCTTTTTTGACATGGGATGGCTGTAATGACATCCCCAACAACCCAATAGGTTGAAAAAAACCACCACTTAGAAAAAATTCAACAAGGGCATGAGCAAGTTGTCAAGATTAGTAGGAAGGATATGATGGTATAAAAACCCCAATACCCCAACAAGCCAAAAAATACATAGAACCTAAAGAAATGATCCCTACGGATTCAATTATTAGAATTTTTTGGATATTTGAAGACATTGAAGCATGATGTACATACAAGGGACACCACATGGTATACTTGGGCCAAAAAATTTATAAAGGAAAAATCCACTTATGCTTTCTCAAACTGGTTGTAAATGGTGGGATAATACAAAGCCAATGTAAAACATGTGTAAACATAGTCAAATATACAAATTTTGAGGTTTACAAAGTTGTGCTCCAATAGGCCCTTCATATCATGGGTTTCTTTTGAAGTCTTTTGCTAAAATTATGAGCTAGTGATATTATGCCACACATTACAAAGTTAGACATCATAATTTTTATTTCATGTGATTTAGTGTTATCCCTACACTAGGTTAAATCCTCTCATTAATCTATTAATTCTCATATTTATATGTTGGGGAGTTAGTATAAAATATCTTGCTAATTTGTAACAATTGGTGATACCTTATTGTATGTCACAATTCCTTCACATCATGATTTAGGGTGTGTACCCCTCTCATATACATCATGTGTGATGTCTTTGTTCATTTCTATTAGGTGTTTTATGTTAGCATCCATGTGGTAGTGACCTATTACATCACATAATTCATTTACATTATAATCTCCAATATGTGCCCCACTCTTATTCCTGTAGTATACATTTGCCTCATATTTTTTTGCATGTATGAATTTGGGTTGTATCTTGGTGGTATCTTTTGAGGTGGAAAATACATGGTGATGTCATATTGTAACATTCTCCCTTCACATCATGGTTTTGAATGTGGACCCCACTTCCACTCTTGTAATGCACAATGGGTTTGGCCACCTTAGTTTTCTAGTTGGCAAGTATTATGTGTGGTGGAAAACATGTGGCATGTTTCCATTACAATACCCAAGGCCTTCACATCATGATTTCACTTAAATTCTTTTATTAAAATATCATTTTGGAAATATCAAGTTGGTGATATCTTGATATGTGTCCTTGGTAAGATGATTGTGCATGCTAGTTCCTATGGTATTGTGCTAAGTTGATAGTTTATGATTATCTTGATAGAGATTTTAAATTTTCTACAAATCCTAGCTAGTTCTATAAAAAAAATGTTTGGCTATTACCCTTGTGCTTAAGGGTCAAATGTTAGGGTTTAGGGTTTTGTTGCCCTTGTTTAAAATCTTCACATCTTTTGGACCCTCTCATTATTTTTTCATGTTGACCTATTGCTCTTGGTAGCCAGTTACTTAAGTCATCAATTGAGCCTTTTATGTCGTGCATTTACCTACCCCTTTACCTAGCCCGTCGGTCTTCTTCCACATTGGGACTTAATAATAATCTTCGCCTAATGTCGGGTTGATAAATTCCCAAAACTTTAGACTTAATTCCAAATTTTATGCCTTAAGGGTTGCCCCCCATTTGCATAGTTGGTCCCCTATTATAAATTAACATTGTTGCATGTGCAGGCTTCTAGACCTTCAAATCGATGGATGTGATCTTGACCATTCCCCGTTGGACTCGCAGGAATTTTCAATGATGTCACTAAGGTATGGCGAGGTGTGTGAGATGTTGCCACTTGTCGCGTACGATGGTAGGACCCAGTCTGAATTTGCTAGCAGTATTAATAAAGGTTTTCAAATCGATGATTTTCATGCAATAATGAGGATTAATTGTGGTCGTTTCTCGCTACTCGCACACGATTAAAATATTGGTTTTAAAAGTGTTGTGTTGTGTGCAGATGGGTGACACGTGGGCTTGCTTGGCGGCACAGTGAGGCTAGTTGGGGCCCACAAATGACATGTGTATTTTTTACTAGGAGGTATGTCATTGGCCAATGGGCCTGTCGTGTGGGGACATGGAGTTTTCAAAGTTGTTTGACTCGATCTGAGTCGTTTAACCTGCCAACTCACCGATGCATCAACAACCCAAAATTCAAAACATTGAATCAGCCATGTGATGGTTGTTTGAGCTCTCCAAATGATATATATTAATGGCACATTCTCTTCAATGGATATCAACCTGATTTCCATGTGTGTGAGGGGTTATATCCAGGAAATCATGATGAATAGTACATCGATTTCCATGAACCTGGAAACTAACAATGGTGAAATTGACATCAGTGAATAATCATTCGCTTACTCTATGTTGTAGTTGGAGCATTGATGATCACTTCATCAATTTTCTCGATAAATTCTTGTTGGTTAATCATTTGCATCATAAAAATTAAGGGTTTGAATTCTTTTGTGTTCTTGCATTGGGTGATTGTTGGGTTTGCAAAGGCTCTGGGTTCGAGTGTGAGATGAGCAAGCCAATTGCTTTTGGTTCACTGTTGTGCAGGTCTACAAGAATGGATATGAGAAGGTCTCAGGAGAAGATGAAACAACATGAATAGAGCACCATTCTAGGAATTCTTGGATCCAAGGAAGAACACATAGGGTCCCTCCCGGGTCTTACAAGGAGTAGTCCTCGGCTTAAGGGTCAGGTTACAGGAGTGGAGGTGACGAGCTGTGAACAAGAAAAGAGGTTTGTGGAGCATGGTGAAGGATCGAACGACAAGCCTAGGTTCGATCAAGGCTCTATGGGGTAGAAAAAATTTCCCATTGATGTCTCTAGCAGCTCTGGTAGTGATGGCTCTGAGACTGATTTAGATTATCGCAATTACCTCGCGGCTTTGACTGAGTTGTTTGGTGTGGACGAAGAGGTCCTCATGGTGACTCCAATTACTGTGATGGCATCATGTGTTGTTCTTGGTTTTGGTGTTGAGAGGGGTGTTGAGAAGGCTAAGGTGGTGTCTTCGCCTCTCACTAAGGTGAAAACATGAAGCGATCATCTGTATCGTGGTTGTGGTGTTGATTCGGGTTTCGGGAGTTGATGTTGTTTTTTGGGTTTTGCAATTTTGGTACTGATGTTGTTTCCTTTTGGGTCTGACGTGGACAAAAATGATAAGGACTTGGTGGAATTTTGATGCGGTTATGGTGGTACTAACTGGTTATGAGGGTTATAACTATATTGATTCCCATGTTCACTGAATGATTGCATCCAATTGTGTGGGAATTGTGAAATGCAGATAAAATTCCACTTTTCAAATGAAATTCTGCTAAAATGTGATGGCAATGAACCCAAAGCTTGTCGCTCTCCTGTTCTATAAAGGAGATCTCAAGACTCATTGCAAAGGTAGATTTTTGAATCCTAAAGGTCTAGGTGGTATATACTAAATGCACGTAATGTAGAATTGAGGATGAGTTAGCTGGTAAATAGTCCTAGGTAGGGTTTGCATATGGGATGGTCTTAATATGTCTTATGTAATTACTGATATCGAAAGAAATATAAAAAATTTAAGGTAATTGCTCTCTTGTGTGTGTTGTGATAGACTATAAATGAAATTATCAAGGGTATTTTCATTTGTCTTCAATAATTCAATTTATGTATGATTCTATTTCTTGCTTTAACTTAATGAGTTAATAAAATACTTGAGAAAGGGTTGTAAGCCTGTGATAATGTGCTAAGGATCTAATAAGGAGTGTTTCTTTGAATATTGTGAAGTATTAGGAAGTAATGCATTGTAAGAATCACTCACTGATATTAGGGTTAATTGTTATGTATGACTGAATATTTTATATGTGACTCCTACCCAATTTGATGAGGCACTGGCTATTTCATTTAGGGTTCTTTTAAATAATTAAAATCAGAAAACAGCTATATGTGGATTCAAGGTTAGAACATTAAATAATTCAAATTCTATTTATTCTAAGATGCAAATCTCTTATAACGCTTGTATTCCTAGCAAATATACGGTCATTTGTGTGGAGGTCAGCCAAACCTTTAATAAATCATGTATATTTGCAGGATAGTAGGAATTTATCTGTGTGTGAAGTGTTCTTGCAGTAATGAGTATCAAATGAGCACAAATAGGAACACCCTCCTTGGTTTCACATAGCCTAAAGAGTGGGGATAAAGCCTTGAGAAGCTTTATCTATCAGTTGGCCACTAGCTTTTGTGATTCTTGAGCATAGAGATCAGCTATCTCTTAGAGAATTTCAAATCCTAGTTGGGAAAATACACCAACAAAATGGCGGCTCCACTCGGGACGCACTCAAAAATTTGGTTGTCCATTATCTTATCAAAGATTCATTCAAATCTTGAGCTATTATTTGTAACTGGAGACCTTGAAAATTATTGAATCATGTTGGCCCATCTGAGTCACCAACAAAATGGCGACTCTGCTGGGGAGAACTTCTGAGAAATTTAAATAAAAAGGAATCTCAAGCCTAGATGGTAGTATCATAGAGAAGTATTTGGTGAATCTGAACATTCGGTTGAGATGTTGAAAAGTTTTGAACCTGGAAGAGGTTTTGTTGTAGCACAATCCCAAAGAATTTATGTGTGACTTTGCTATGGGCGAAGACCCAGAATGAAATTCATCTTTGAAAGAACTTCATGTTTCTTTGAAGATCAGTCCTCTGTAAAGGAGGTGGTGACTTTTTCAAAAGAACCAGTTGAATTATGAAGAAGACTTCTAGATTTACAGAATTTGCAGTCAGGAAGAAAGGTTAATAACCTGTACAAAGTTTCCAGGTATTCTCATAAATCTAAAGAAAGCATTATTTTGTTTGAAGTAGTTTATGAGAAATTGTCAAGGCCTAAGGTGATTAAATGGTTCCCTATTAGATGAAATTGCATTAAGATAGGGAATAATAGTGGTTATGTTCATACTTCTAATGTGTAATGACTGTAATGATTGGAAAAGTATGCTTATTTTTTAATTATGCCTCTAAGAAAGCTTTAAGGCATAATGTTTCAATCTATGTTCTAGAATCATGGTTGAATTAGTAAATAATGCAATTAAAAACCATGTATGAAGTTGCTAATAATTTAATATGTATATAAAAGGGTTATCTTGTGAAGTAGCTAGGAAGAGTATGCAGGGCAAACAATATTCACCAAGCCCTCAAAGGGATATTACGATTGAAAGGTATATGCCATTGGCCTTTAGTGGTATTAAGGGTTTCTCGAACCTGATTCCTAAAAAATTTAGGAAAGGTTTACCAAAATTCACAGGACAAAGTTTAGAACCAGCCTCAAAACACTTGCAAAAATTCATGGATGTGATGGGGGATTATGAGGTGAATCATGAGGATGTTGTCATGAAACTTTTTATTCAATCTTTGAAGGATGATGCCAGGGATTGGTTCTCATATTTACTAGCAAGTTCTATTGCTTCATGGAATCAATTTATGACAGCATTTGTTGAACAATTTGGAGAAAGGGTAAATCCAAGTGTGATAAGAAAAGACTTTATTGAAATCCATAGAAATCAAGATGAGTTGGTTCTTGTTTTCAATCTTCGATTTACAAAGGCAATAAGGGAAATTCCAGAGAGTATGATACCAAATGATGTTGAATGTTTGGTCGTATACTTAGGTTCATTTGATAAAAGGATGAGCTATATGTTAAGGGATAAAGAGCCTGCAACATTACATCAAGCATATCAAACTACCATGGATATTGAATTTGAAATACTCAATGATGAAAGGGTATTTGGCTGCAAGTGTTGGTTGTCGCAACACACCATATACAAATAGAGTTCAAGGATCAGATAATGGAAATAATTATCAAGATGGCAATGCTTTTTTTGTTATGTTTTCTCCATCATCACAGTATGAAGATCGTAGTGAGCTCCAAATTGAACATCAACAAAATTTGAGCAATGTTGATCAAAAGTCTTGTGTGCAAGAAGTGTATGAAATGAAGAGACACCAAGGGGAATCACCACACAAACTATTTTTGACATTTTTGGATGCTTTGATAGAAATCCCCCAAGATTTCAGACTGAAGGATTCTGTGTGCATTGATTTGTTTTGTGAGATTTATGAATCTGGCCTGAGTACCTTTCCAAAATAATTGAAACCCCATAGTTTTGACCAAATACCTAATTGGATAGGGATTGTAGAATTAGCCAAATGTGGTTATGCACAAGATGTGGATTATCAAAAGAGAGACATTAGTTTTCCCCTTGAAAAGAATCAAATAACAATGCAAACAAGTGAAAAGAATATGTCATAAGATGAACATTGTAGTCAACCCACAAACAACACATATATTGAGCAACACCATAATGATGAAGAGAAGGATACATGGGATGATAATGAAGTAACTATGCAAGAATGCTTTTCTTGTGATATCTTCAATGATGATGAAATGAAAAATGTTATTCCATGTGGTGTTACTGACATTTTAATTACAAACCAATGATTATGATCCCGAAAATGCAACTTCAAGTTTTCACTCTGAAAATATTGAGCATGGTTTGTATCATGATGATTCCTCTTATGATAAAAATCATAATGAGGTTAGTATTTTTGATTGCTTCTTTGAAGATTGTGATTTCTTTTCTAATAATAATACAGAAGCATATTCCTCACTTGAAGAATGCAATGGTATAGATGCTCATGATGTCACTTGTCCACAAGTGAAGAAACAAATTGCATGTGGTGAATACCAGGAGTGTAGTTCAGGTTTTCCATCAGTGGAGTATGATGATTGTGTCAGTGATGAGGAATTTGAAGATAATAATATATATATTCAGTATGTTGATCTTGATCACAATGCTAAGTATGATAAACATGTTGATGAATGTGTTGGTACCCTTGCTACTCATGATTGTCTATGTGAGGCAGAGGTGGAATTGTTTGTGATACATGAAGAGGATGATGTTGTATATGATGATGAATATCATGTTGGTGAGTATGAATCTGAGTAGAATTTCTTCGTGTGTGATCTTCCTTGTGTGAACATTGACATGTTTTCATCCTTTGAGAAAAACATCTATGTGAAAGAAAATGAAAATTCTAGTTTTATTGTTGATGAGAAGTTTTCAACTGGCAATGAATCTTTCACTTTTGGGTTAGCACACATATCAATTGATATTGCACATAAGGTTACCAATGCACATGAGTATCTTCATGTTGCCCTCGTTGTTGTAGAATTGTTTGAACCTACCCTTGAGGTATTTTCTATTAAGCTAACTGATGATGTGAAGAATGATTTAGAACATGTTAGTGAACATGAGATGAATGCATTTACTCATTTCTTGAATGTTAATGATGCATATGTTCCCCACCTCTATGATACCAAGGTGTGTTTTTATGCACTTGAACTGGAATGTCAAAGAGTGTGCCCATGTTGCAGGGATCAATATAAGGATGTTCCAGAATATGCATCTTTTGTCTTTGACATATTCGAAGATGATTTGCATGACACACAACAAGTTGCTTATGAGAGATTTCAGTTTAAGGTGCAAACTGATTTGGATGTCAAAGATTGTGATGTCAAAGATCAAATAGATTATGAATGCTTCTTTTTCTCAGCTCAAGTGAGTGAGCATCTAGTGGAACATAAAAGTGAGTTGGCCAAGGTAAAATGTCACAATGATTATCAATTTTAGTTAGTGTCTAATTGCAGATTGCAGATTGACAGAATTGGTGGTGACGGTGGGAAGCACAGTGATATAGTGGGACATGTCAGTGACCGAGCTAGTTTGTGGGTAGTTCATGACAGTATTTGCAGACTTGACCTACTACAAACAATAGAGAACTTTGTTTTTGACGAGGTTAAATACTGGTATTTCTTTGTTGGGGGCCTGGGGCCACCAAATGAAGTTGAAAATGAGTTCTAATGCAGCATAATGGTGCAATTCTCAGGGCACCCATATGACTCATTATTTGGTCTACTCTCCAGAGATCTGAATTCTCACCATTCCCACCAAGGGTATGCTGCCCCAAGCTAGAGTCACTGATAGAGCTTTTAAATTTGCTACAAATCCTGGTTGGTTCTGTAAAAAAATTGTTTGGCTATTACCCTTATGCTTAGGGGTCAAATATTAGGGTTTAGGGTTTTGTTGCCCTTGTTTAAAATATTCACATCTTTTGGACCCTCTCGTTATTTTTTCATGTTGACCTGTTGTTCTAGGTAACCGGTTACTTAAGTCATCAATTGAGCCTTTTATGTCATGCATTTACCTGCCCCTTTACCTAGCCTATCGGTCTTCTTCCATGTTGGGACTTAATAATAATCTTCGCCTAATGTCGGGTTGATAAATTCCCAAAACTTTAGACTTAAGTCTAAATTTTATGCCTTAAGGGTTGCCCATGTTTTCCTAGTCGGTCCCCTATTATAAATTAACATTGTTGCATGTGCAGGCTTCTAGACCATCAGATCGATGGATGTGATCTTGATTGTTCCCTACTGGCCTCGCAGGAATTTTCAATGACATCACTAAGGTATGGTGAGGTATGTGAGATGTTGCCACTTGTCACATACAGTGGTAGGACCCAATCCGAATTCAACAGCAGTATTAATAAAGGTTTTCAAATCAACAGTTGTCATGCAATAATGAGCATTAATTGTGGTCATTCCTTGCCAACCACGCACGATTAAAATATTGGTTTTAAAAGTGTTGTGAGGTGTGCAAATGGGTGACACATGGGCTTTCCTGGCAGCATAGTGAGGTTGGTTGGGGCCTGCAAATGACGTGCATATTTTCTGACTGGGAGGTATTTCATTGGCTGACGGGCCTGCCATGTGGTGACATGGAATTTTCAAAGGTGTTTGACTCGATCTGATTCATTCAACATGCCAACTCGTTGGTGCATCAACGACCCAAAATTCAAAACATTGAATCAGCCATGTCATGGTTGTTTAAGCTCTGCAAATGACATATATTAATAGCGCAGGCTCTTCAATGGATGTCAACCTAATTTCCATGCATGAGAGGGGTTATATCCAGGAAATCATCATGAATGGTATGTCAATTTCCATGAACCTGGAAACTAACAATGGTGAAATTGACGTCAGCAAATAATCAATTGTTTACTCTATGTTGTAGTTAGAGCATTGATGATCACTTCATCAATTTACTCGATAAATGCTTGTTGGTTATTCATTTGCATCATAGAAATTAAGGGTCTAAATTCTTTTGTGTTATTGCATTGGGTGATTGTTGGGTCTGCAAAGGCTTTGGGTTCGAGTGTGAGATGAGCAATCCAATTGCTTTTGGTTCACTGTTGTGTAGGTCTACAAGAATGGATATGAGAAGGTCTCAGGAGGAGATGAAACAACATGAATAGACACCATTCTAGGCATTCTTAGATCCAAGGAAGAAGACACAGGGTCCCTCCCGGGTCTTACAAGGAGCAATCCTCGACTTAAGGGTCAGGTTACAAGAGCAGAGGTGATGAGCTATGAACAAGAAAAGAGGTTTGTGGAGCATGGTGAAGGATTGAAGGACAAGCCTAGGTTTGGTCAAGGCTCTCTGGAGCAGCAAAATTTGCCCATTGATGTCTCTAACAGCTCTAGTAGTGATGGCTCTAAGACTTATTCGAATTATCAAAGTTACCTCGTGGCTTTGACTAAGTTGTTTGGTGTGGATGAAGAGGTCCTTACAGTGACTCCAATTACTGCGGTGGCACCATGTGTTGTTCCTAGTTCTAGTGTTGAGAGGGGTGTTGAGAAGGCTAAGGTGGTGTCTCCACCTCTCATTGAGGCAAAAACACGAAGAGACCGTCTATATCATGGTCGTGGTGTTGATTCGGGTTCCAAGAGTTGATGTTGTTTTTTGGGTTCTACAATTTTGGTACTGATGTTGTTTCCTTTTGGGTCTGACATGGACAAAAATGACAAGGAGTTGGTGGAATTTTGATTCGGTTATGGTGGTACTGACTAGTTACAAGGGTTATAACTATTTTGATTCCCTTGTTCACTAAATGATTGCATCCAATTGTGTGGGAATTGTGAAATGCAGATGAAATTCCACTTTTCAAATGAAATTATGTTGAAATGTAGTGGCAGTGAGCCCGAAGCTTGTCGCTCTCCTGTTCTATAAAGGAGATCTCAAGGCTCATTGTAGAGGTCAAATTTTTGAATCCTGAAGGTCTAGGTGGTATATATTGAATGCACGTAATGCAAAATTGAGGATGAGTTAGTTGGTAAATAGTCCTGGGTAGGTTTTGCATATGGGATGGTCTTAATATATCTTATGTAATTACTAATATTGAAAGAAATCTAAAAAATTTAAGGTAATTTCTCTCTTGTGTTTGTTGTGACAGGCTATGAATGAAATTATCAAGGGTATTTTCATTTGTCTTCAATAATTCAATTGAATGTATGATTATATTTCTTGCTTTAACTTAATGAGTTAATCATGCGCTTGAGAAAGGGTTGTAAGCCTGTGATAATGTGCTAAGGATCTGATAAGGAGTGTTGCTTTGAATACTGTGAAGTCTTAGGGTGTAATGCATTGTAAGAATCATTCATTGATATCAAGGTCAATTGTTATATATGACTGAATATTTAATAAGTGACTCCTTCCCAATTCAATGAGGCATTGGCTATTTCATTTAGGGTTCTTTTGAATAATTAAAATCAGAAAACACCTATATGTGGATTCAAGGTCAGAACATTACATAATTCAAATTCTATCTATTTTGAGATGTAAATCTCTTATAATTCTTGTATTCCTAGCAAATATACGGTCATTTGTGTGGAGGTCAGCCAAACCTTTAATAAATCTTGTATATTTGCAGGATAGTAGGAATTTATCTGTGTGACATGTTCTTGCAGTAATGAGTATCAAATGAGCACAAATAGGAACACCCTCCTTGGTTTCACACAGCCTAAAGAGTAGGGATAAATCCCTGAGAAGCTTTATCTGTCAATTGGCCACTAGCTTTTGTGATTCTTGAACATAGAGATCAACTATCTCTTAGAGAATTTCAAAGCCTAGCTGGGAAAAAACACCAACATAGCTTATATATGTTTATGTGTGCACTTTGCAAAGTAAGTAGTGAAATCCTATCAAATGGAGATAGTTGGACATATTCTATTGCATCACAACTTTTTCACATCATGATTTTGAGTGTGGATCACACTTCTACTCTCCTGATGTGTGATAAATTTATCTTTTCTATGGTAAATACTGATGTGGTTTCTATGCTCTAGGTAATATTTTATACATTGACATACAAGTGGAAATTTCTTATTGCATAACAGTTTTAAATGTGAGTCCCACTTCCATATGCATGATGTGGGATGGGAAATAAAGGTGGAATATGATCAAATATATTAGTTACTATGACAAATGTAGTATTCCTACTAGCTAAAATATACAAATTATCTCCCTCGTGCCACAATGTGTAAAGGGAAAAACATAATGTTAGTTATTGTGACGAATGTAACATTCTTATTGGTTGAAATGTACAACTTCTCTCCCTAGTGGCACAATATATAAAGGGAAAAACACAATTTGACATTTGGTGTGTATTTTTTATTAGTAGGGATCTTTACATCATAATTTTTAAAATGATGTGTTTATGTATAACATTATGATGCACAATAGCCATTGATATTATTCACTTAATAAGATTAATGAGCAATGTTTAAATAGATTTGAGGAAGTTAGCAACCACTGTAACAGTCTTTTAGGCTCCATACCTACATTTAATTGACATTGATCATGATAGTCCAATGTTCCCTATAACTATTAATGATCCATTGAGGCCTCAAACTAATTGATTAGATTTCTTCTTCCTATAAGCAATGATTTACAATAATAAAATAGATTCACTTACAAGGATGTAGAAATGGAATAACCCACATAACCATTAATGTAGCATGGCCTTCACAAGCTTCATAATAGTGGGTCTCATGGGATTTTCCTTAGAATTTTGTGTATGGGGTTGGCTATTTTATAATGATTGATCATGTGACATGTATCACCCATGTATAGGGGATTTTCTTTGTATTTTTTCCTATAAAGGGATGTGTTTATCAATTATAAAGGGTTGAAAAACAAAATAAAATGACTTATGAATTATATATCACACTTGTTTGAGTAAATATTAATGTTTTAGTATTGTCTACTTGTTTTATTATGATACTTGTTTCTAGTTGTTTTATATGAATGATGGTTTGGTTGTATAATTATCTTCTTTTATCTATTGTCTATTATTGAATAAAAGTACACCTTCAAGGAGGATGGAAAATATTCACCTATATATTTGTTATAGGACTTGCTATTCTTGTAAACACACCTTCAAAGTGGATAAAAAATATTTTTAGAAAGAAAGAAGGGTTTATATTATTTGAAGAGTGATTAATAAGTAAAATTTTGTAGTCAAATGAAATTCATAGGTTCAAGTTATTCTAAGAAAATAAAAACTATTATAAGGTACTGAAATACACTGTAAACCATCAAAAACATTGTTGTCAATGTAGAGTGGAAACAATACTTAGTGACTGAGTATTCTCTTGAATATACATCGATTAGTCTATAAGAAACATCCCAACCCACACATTTATAAAGAACAAAAATCATTTCATTTATTGTTTATATTTTATGATATGATGTACATGCATGAGCATTGAGGGTATAAGATCCCTTGCCTTGTATGCATGAATAATTTATCTGCTATTTATTATACTAAATGCTTGTTATATTTGTAATCTAGTGACTATTGATAGGGCTACCCCCTAGGTTTTATAGAGTCTAAAGTGTAGGAGAGATTTGATTAGCTCTCATTCATTGGCTCATTCTCTTAGTATTTGTATCATAAGAATTCATAATTCCTTAGTGTAGAGAAGGGGGATTCGCTACCCCCAAGACTCTCAGGTCATGGAAGAGCCTAAGGGAGTGAACTACCCTAAACTACCTTAGACTACCTAATAAATTAGAAAAGGAGGGACATGCTAAAAAGGAAGGGAAAATAAGACTATGTTTCCTTTTTGCTTATGACAGATGTCTTTTGAATTGGGTGAGCCGACCATAGAGGTCTCGAACTGCAGGCCAGATGGCTCTCTACTAGAGGATGACAACACAGGAGTCAAACTTTAACACACCGTGCTAGATTCTCATAAATGCACTAGCATCCTGTACGAACGAAGGTCAGGTAATAGCCAGAAAGACACAAGGTCTACTAACAACTCAAATGTTTTGGTTTTACAATTTATATAAACGTACAGAAATGTGAATTACAACAACAAAAATACTATGAAAGCTACTCTAATAGAGAAATGACAAAGAAATAAGAAGAATTCAGACTTACTCAAGGTCCAGTTCTCCAACTCGCTCCAATAAATCAAACAAAACCTACACACATATTAACAAGAAAAATGTTGGGGTTGCGTTTTAGAATTTTCTACAGTCAAGTCCCCATTTTGGTGTTCTCACCTCTATAAATAGCCAGTATGCAACAATATGGAGAAAAGTGATAGAGAAGTAGATAAAAAAGACACAATATGGTAGAGAGCAATGACAACATAAATGCTACTCTACAAGAACAATAGTGCAATACAAGACACAATATCAACTTCCCTTTTACGAGCACTCAAGGTTGAGAGAGAAAGAAGAAGATAGATGACATCATTCCAAAGAGATATAGCTTCATGAACTTGCAATGACAATGGTGTTGGAGCAAGAAGATGCTATAGAAGCCAAGTAAGAAGTTGGTACTAGTAGGAAAGAGTGATAGAGAAGCTAAAAGAAGTGTTAGAATGATCAAGAATGTTGCAAAAATGAATGGAGAGAGTGAAGAAATGAAAGAATTGAGTTCAAATGCAAAAATTACAGGTAAATATTTATCCCCAGCAATAAAGATTCAATGGAGGGATGTTATGTCCATAGATGGCCTGAAAACATAACATTTATGCAACTTCCTAATGCAAGAATCTTGTTAGGATGCTAGTGTGGTACGTAGATGTGTGTGTAGTGCATGTGCATCCCTGATGAAAATTCCCTTCACCGACGCTAGATGAAAGGAACACGTGGAAAAAATAGAGCAAAAGTGGCAGTTCTTCACATTATTGGACTTATAAGGCTAAAATGAGGATAAATTAATGGTAAATTACACAGGGTGAAAATTTATGCCATTGCACTTAGGAACTACTAAAAGTAAGTTGGAGAACCAACAGATTGGTGACTATACTATGAAACCAGTTGCTAGATCCTTGGGTCATTCCTCAAATATTTTGAGATTTTGAGTTGAAAACCTTTTGTTGTATCTATTGTTATGTTGTCCTTATCATCATCTATCTCTTTAAACGTTGGCAATTTTTGCTTTTTAGAATCCAAATTATGTTTAATATTTTTATCATAGATTGGAGATTACTATTAGATGCATTCATGATTTGGCATAGTCTCGAAGACTTTCGCAGTGCTTGTTTGATCCTTTGAACCTTTGATTGTTGGGAAAATCTTTATCTTGTAGAAGAGTAGAGTGGTGACTATATTTCAATCATACCTAAAAGTTAGTAACTAGAATAGTAGACTTTGAGATGGAGAAAATAAGGTAGCTAACATACTAGCATGAACATGAAGCTATAACTCATTCAAGGAAACAAAGAATATCTTGGAAATATTCAAATATTGGAAGTCACCTAGACTCACCTATCAAGAATTATAAGTAGGATTTTTAGGTAAAAATATTTCATGTATTGGTTCTAAAGATAAATACCTATTTACTTCTAAAAACTTAGCATAATAAAATAGAAAAATATAATAGTCTAATTATGAGACATTTATGGAAAGTATGTGCATATGATGGTTGTTGAATACCTTTAAAGTTGTGGCATGCAATTTATCAAGATCTTCTGACATATTTGGATGGTCACTGCCTCCCCTCTCCCAATAAAACACATAAATATGAAGTTGAACAAAGGCATTTGTTATGTTTCCTTAAGGAGGTGGTGTGTGAGTTTTGACAATGTCCCAAAAGGCTTATATACAAGTTTATGATGTGGTTATTGGTTGGATAAATATAAACAAAATCTTTGAGGTGTGTATGCAATATTTTTGAATTATGAATGATTTATCTACTAATAACTAATCTATTCAATGAAGGAATGGCATGAAAAAGTACCAAAACCTCTTTAAGATCCATGTTGAGAGGTAAGATGATGGAACCCGAAGTATCAATCAATATACCATTTAAAATTTTCAAGGATGCCCTCTAATATGAATAAGATCATAAAATAAGTGTAGATCGAGGTAGAATTTGGGGAATAAGCAAGAACCAATAATAGCTACCATAAAACTATCTAAATTCAAGCAAATAATACCCTAATCCAACAATGAAGTACAAATGAAAATATGAATTCAAATAATAAAGCAATAATACTCAAGCTCTATGCCATAGTTGATTCTCCTCCATTGCTCTTCTCCATTTTGCTTTGTTTTCTCTCATATTTGTAGTATGCAACTTGTATGATGAGCTTGATGTTGATGATTGATAGTTAAATCTCAAGATAGAAAAACTTCAAAGATTGTGGTTAGGTTGAAATGAAGGTGATGGATTGCTTTTATAGAAATTTCAATTAAAATGAAGGGTGAGGATTGAATGATGAGGTATGATGATCAATGGATGAGATTAATTGAGAGGAAAGAGATAAGGATGGGGAGGATGGACCAAGACTCAAGGAATTAGTTGAGATTTAGGGCATAACTAAGAAGAAATGAATTAAATAATAGCAATTATTTAATTTAAAAAAGGGAAAATGAATAATTAAATAATTAAAATAATTATTTAATTATAGAAAAAAGGTGGAGTGGGAAATATTAAATAATTATAAATAAATATTTAATAAAAGATGGAGGGGAATGATAAATAATTAAATAAATAGGATTTATTTAATTATGGAGGGAAAAAGCTAATGAATTATTAAATAATAAAAATTGTTATTTAATTATAGAAGAAAATAAAAATGAATAATTAAATAAATAAGAATTTATTTAATTATAGAGGAAAAAAGGATAATTAGTGACGTAATTTAAATAAATTGACATTTATTTAAATTAATCAAGAGAGGAATAAGAATAAAGTGAATTAATTAAATAATTAAGGATTATTTAATTAATAGAAGAAAATGGCATTAGGAAATAAATTTAATTATGCAAGGAAGAAAGTGAATTAATGATAAAATGTTGCTTGCAGGCTCAAGACATTTTCCACTGTCTAGATTTTGCCCCTCTTTGATACAACCTGATTTTGAGAGTTGTGTCAAAGAAAAATCATGAAAATTTAGCTCAAGATGTGCCCTAGCATGCCCTAGTGGACGTGGGATAGGATGATGCCCCCTTGAAAAAACTGACAAATTTTTTTAAAAATCCAAAAAAATTGACAAATTTATCGATAAGCTAATTCGATAGGTGCAAATGCATTGGCCATGAGAAACTAGGCTCAAAAGGTGATCTAGGGCTCGATATTTGCATTCAAAGGCAAAAGTTGATGTGGCTAGTTATGAAAGTAGGGGTGAACAGATGGGATGTTAGTGTGAAAAGAAGAGCGGTGAGGAACGAAAAGGAAGAATGAAATAGATGAATTGGGATTACTATCATGAGATCCTGCTAATAAATGATCAAGCTTTTATTTTATTGCATAATTATCATCACAGAACTTATTATGGCAATGGATAAAGAACACCAAGGTATGACATAGACCAAGGCGCAGTATATTATCCCTTACAAAAATAGACACATGATAGACAAGGAATGCCATGCCTCAGACTAGTAACCATAGAACGTTGTCGGAATATGTGAGAAAGTAACCAACCATAGCGTATGTTAGTTCTATTGCAAGGAAGCATTAGATGACCTTTAGCTTGTATAGGATATTTTGATTATGCCAAATGGAAACTCGAGCACACACAAGGAACTAAGTTTCCCCAGTCATATTTCCTAGACAAACCACAAACAAAAATCAAAGAGAAAAAGATCATGATCCATCATCGCTCCTCTCATCACTTGTGGACCTTCTTGAGGGGCATAGTAACACGAACAAAGATAAATCAAATAAAAAGATAAGACAAACTAGACCAATAGATTCAACAACCATTTAGATATTTTGCCAAATTATATGATTAGATTCTGAATAATGATAGCGTTTGGTTTCAGGAAAGGAAGCATGTTGTATAAGCCCAAGGAGCTCGATGATGCAATGTCCTATATAAGGAAATTTGATAGGATTGCATCTAGTTTCAGGGATGGTACACCTCGTATAAGATGTTGAGTCTAGTTTTGAGGATGCAACAACCTATATAAGATAGTTGATAAGATTGTTGGATAAATTTTGATCTCGGAAATGGAGCATGTCGTATAGGCTCAGGGAGTCCGATGAGGCTACATATTGTATAAGGTTGTTTGATATTTGATAAGGATAACTAATGTTTATTGTTTGATCTTTTGTTGTTTTGATATTTGATAGGTACCTATGTTTAAGAAATTGATCGCTAACGGTTGAAGGCTAGTTGGACAGTTTAATCTTTTGTTTCATGATTTAGTTAGGCTTGATAATTGTTTGTGTCTACTTGAAGTTTCAACCTTAACAAGGGATAATTTATTATGATATGATTTGGGATGGATGAAAACCTTGTTATGACAAACCCTAGGGGACTGACCTAATGCCTCGAGGACTCATTAAAGATGGCCTTGCCTACGTGAAGCATAGAGACAATGTTGTTCGACCGACCTTGACCATGGATAGTTTATTATAAAGTTACAGATATGGATGGACTTGAAAATTTATTATGAAAAAAACTAAAGGATTAACCTAAGCCTTAGGGGCTCATCGATGATGGCCTTGCCTACATGAAGTCATAGAGGCAGCATATTTCAACCACTTGGACTAACACAAACTCTATTTTTGGAGTTTTTGATGTTTTTGGATTTTTTTGGATTTTAAAGTGTAAATAGGATTTTTGAAATATTTTGATGTTGACCCACGTTTAGGATCCCTTGTGAGACATAAGACCATGAATTACCCCCAATCAAGTATAGGACCATCTTATTATGGATGAAATGGATGGGTGAAGTTTATTATGGATGGATATGAAAGGATGAAGGACGTTAAGCATCAACAATTCTCAAGCCATGAAAAAGGATAACTAAGCTTTATTATGAAAAAATGGGAAGGGGTTTTATTATGGAATGGAATATGTGTGATGAATCCTAGATGGAAGTGGAAAATCAGATAGAATGATAGTAGACAATGGAGCAAATACTAACAACACATGGTTCCTTTTTTCAAGTTTTCACCATGGCACTTGTCCAAAGTGCCACTGGAGTGGTTTTCACTATTGGATCGATTATTTCCCTTTACTATTTTTTTTTTTTTGGTGTCACCAAGACACCTGTTTTCTATGTTTTCATTAGGGTGACGATTTTTTTGCTTTTTTATTTTTTTGTATTTCTCTTGATTTTTGATGGGATTCTCTACAAGCTAGGTATAGTACTTGTGAAGGTGCATGTTATTGATGGGATCTAGTAGTGGTTCACCTTTAGGACTAGCAAGTTGATAAGCATTAGATCTGTATGTTGTAGTTATGATGTAAGGACCCAACCAATTAGGCTCAAATTTTTCGAGCTTCTCTCGATCCATTTGATTCTTTGGATTCTCCTTCAAGACCAAGTCACCAATATCAAAATGTATAACTTGTACTCTTTTATTATAGTTGTGATGGTGTAACGCCCCGCCACGCACACCCCAAAGGACAACTAAACATCTAACAATAATTATACAAATATTTTTTTTGAATAAATAATAAGGAATGTAAACTACCATACAACTCTAATACTGAAATCATGCATATACAACACCTAACTAGTCCTTTATGGTGACATGACTGCATCACGATGCGAATGTACAAACTTAATACGAACCCATAACGAAGAATACTAAACATAAGCATTCATTTAAAACCCATATATAAAGGAAGTGAACATTAAACATACATTCGTAATTCCATGCATATACCTACATATGTGATCACATAATAACATCCAAGATACATCCATTCACTAGTAATATGAATTATGCATCTAATCCAAGATTGCATGATTATAAATATTTCCACAGATACAACACTTCATAATTTCAATGTATGCAAAACAATTATTACAATACCATAACCAAACAAAGAATGAACAATAAATAATACAACCATCTTCCCTTATAACAACGGAAATGAATCCACAAGTACAATATGAGGTACATCAGAAAGGAATGTATAACATAACACCAAAACTGTCACCAACACTAGAAAGCTCAGGAACCATTGCAACCGGTACAACTCTCTAGCATCACGATCGCAGATGGGGAAACCCAATGGGTGCATAGCACATTCCACCTGACCATGCGGACCCAAAGGTCCACCCCCTGTGCTAGGATATGACAAGAGGACCCACAACCTAAAACAATAGTGTACAAGGCTGACATGACTCCACAATCCAAAGGCAACAAGGCAAGAACATGAGAATAAACACTTCCAGAGGTACCAGAACAACGAGAAAGAAACTAAAGAACATTCATGGTTGCTAAGGGTAGTGTTTCATCACATGGTTCATATGAGTTACCCAATGCGAATCTTCCTAGGTCCTGACCCCCATCTTGGGTTACTCTAGTGACCTCAATCGATCCTCGGCCCCCATTCTTACACATACGGAATCAACTCACCTTTCTCATAGACAAGGTAGTTGATTTTCCATTCCAGGCCTTCTCGTCTCATCTCAAGCGTGAATGGGCACTTGAGCCATGAGAGAGGTATCCATTATCTTTTGTTAGTGTGTTTACTACCCACCCCCTAACTATTTATTAGGTTGTCACTTATTAACTCAAATTCCACATGAGTTACCCAAGATACCACTTAAGGTTCCGACCCCCATGGGAAGCCATACTCCCTACTATAAAAAGAACCACATAGGCAAAAACGGGTAAGCCACTGCCCAACTGTCAAAACTAATAAGAAAAATACTCAGAGGACAACTCCATCCCATGCTAGGACATCAAAAAAAACATATTTCCAAGTACAAGGCTAACCCACATAAACAAGTATACATAGCAGTCCAAAGGAACCAACATGAAACTCCCATTAAAAAGGGATACATATTTCCCCACCTATGGAAGTCTAGAAGAAACCCAACTACCTGAGGACTCTCGAACGAAGGTAACCAAAGCAAAACGAGTCCCAACACATAATTTTCAACATATAAAAAATCTCCTCAATCAAAATTGACCCAAGAGGGATACACAACATCCATCTTTAATTTTCACTACGCATTCAATGTGATAATTTAAAAGAACATTTTAAATTATGATTTACGTCTTAAAAGACACCCATTAATAAACTATTTAAATAATTAGGGAAATTATATAAACATTTTCTCTAATATCTAAATACGCATTTTACACCAATAAAATGCTATAACACAATTAATTTAATTTCCTTCCTTACCTATATAACTATATAATTATATCCCCGAAATACATTATTACTTCATAAACCACATAAAATAATATAACACACAATAACTCATAATTTGTCATATAATCATTGTCCTCACTAATTTCATAACAGGCCTACACAATAACTACCAACATTCAACAATTTAACAAACGAGAATCTAATTCCTTACTTTATTACCTATTGCATATTTAGAGTAAGATAATGTCACATACAAATATATACCTATTTTTAAAGATACTATAATAACTAATTAATATCCCATAAAAATAGACTTATGAATCTGAAATATTCTCATAAGTTCTAAAAAAAATAAGAGACTACCCTCACTCACATGAAAGCCAACAAGGATTTAAATGCAACAACAACAATAGACTTGTGCATCGAATGATAAGTAATTGGAATACCTAGCAATCCGTATTCTTGGAGGCCTCATATCATGTTTTCCATCGAATCATACAACAAGAAGTTAATAACTTGAAATGCCAAATTGAGCATTTCCTTCAAACCTAATACATCAAATATCAAACGTAGCAGGCTCCATCAAATCTCAACTAAAGTCATTGAAAATAATAATCGAAACCATCATTATTAGGTATAGGGCACAAGAGAATTATGTCAAGGTATAAGGATCCACTAAAATTACAGATTGAAGAGCACAAAACATGACGCCAAGAGAAAAAATACAAAGAGGGCGACTATAACACAATCGTTTGGATGAATTTAGAGCAGATTCATTAACAAACAGCATGATGGAGAAAAAATGTACCAAGCATACAGGTTGTAATGAATACCTAATATATCTTAGACATGTCGATACTCACAAAAGGCCAAGCATTCACCAACAACTCCAAATCAAAAACTTTCAACAGAAATAAATGCAGTGAAAGCAACTTGAATAGATTGAAAAAAATAAGCAACACACACACAAGTCTGGTTTGGATCGACCAATTCTCCAAATTCAATAGGCAACATCTTCCATCAATACTAATGATATAAATACTAAGATCTGGAAATTAAGCCTGCACTATTATCAAGCGATGGTTGGGGAATATTGGTGATGTTAAATGAAATAATGGAGATAATAAGCTCGCACTCTAATGATTTCAACAAATGAAAATTGGCAGGTGTATAACCGAAAATCACAACCTTTCCAGCCTCCTCTGTACCGACTTAAGAAAGCAAGGATAAAAAAATCTAAAATACCACAAGGCAACGACAGCCTAGGAGGAAGATATCAACCCATATAGATTCGATGCATGCAACAAAAAACTTAATATGTAGAAAACAATTCATAATGAAGTGCACCCAAACAAGTTTGCATCAAGTCACATAGCTTATCAAGGAGGTGTTCACCAATATTATAGAGAAAGATTACATAGCCAAACATTTCCATACAGGCAACTATTCGTTTTTCAGCGAATAAGAGGAAGGATGAATTCAATTGCATTTATCGGATAAAAGAAACAAAGAATGAGGAAGAAGCCAACCTGGATTCTTACGCTGGAGAACAGATAGGGCGAACCGAAGAATTCTGGTTCGCAACTACAAACTTCTCCTTCCAGATAATCTCAAAACCCCCCCAAAACATTATTTTCATGTTCAGAATTATCTTTTCAGTATAATATTTTTATTTTTCGAGAAAGAAAGACTAACTATCAAAATTCTAAAACTAGCACTATAAAGCTAGTGATGAGTTTTTGAAAAACAAAAATCAATAAAATTAGCAACTTACCCGTTCAAACCCCGTTCGAGTTGTGCATGCTCACGCTTTATATGTTACCATCTTTTCTTGTCTTTTTACAATTTAGTTCCAAAAACAAAATCTTTCTTATTTATTTAAAATACAAAATACTTTCCTCAATTCAATAATTAATTTATTCAATAATAGATTTATCAATCAAACTAAAATATCATTAGACAAAACTTTCCATCAAAATCATTTAATTTAATTATTTATTAATAACTATGTATACCCTATATTTCCTAGCATTAATTTATTTAGTTATGATTTTAAATTTCCATTTTATTTACATTGCCTTGAAATTCAAATTTTAATTTAATTAACAAATCTAACAAGGCCATCACATATTAGTTCACCACAATTTAATAATATAACAACCAACGAACTTCAAGGCATAACGAATAAACAACTTACCTAAATAGCAAGTAAGGCCAAAACGGAGGAACATTACAGATGGAGACAATTTTGATATTCTTGTAAATGGACCAATGCATTTTGTCTCTTTTCATCCATCAATTCTAGCTCATACAAATGGGATACACGGTATTCTTCATCATCAATGAATTGTTGTATGGATACTCTCAGGGATGGTAACTCGACCTAAATGAGGAGAATGGCTTTGGATCCAAAGATGAGGGAATATGGAGTGGCTCCTGTAGGAGTGAAGATGCTAGTATGATAGGCCCATAATGCTAGGTTAAGTTGGATGTGCCAATCACGGCCAGCATCATCGACGGTCTTCTTTAGGATTTTAAGGATAGTTTTATTAGATGCCTCAACTTGACTGTTACCTTGAGGGCAGGGAAAACTTTAGTGGCAAATCTTGACTAATTGGAAAATATTAGATATCAGCCAAGTCAAAATTGGTGAATTAATCGCACCCAACAAGGTGGCCAAATCGCTCATATTTTATGAATTCAGTCCAATGCATGTCCACTCGCCATCAATTTATTTTATGAGGCATATTTAAGTAATCAGTTCACCATAACAAACTACGCATTTCAAATGGACCAATTAATATTTTTGCCTAGAATCTTAGAAGCATATAATAAATCACCTACATATTCGCCAATACTATTAAAACAACATTGTGTATCAGGACCCATTTCGCCAATTAAAATTTACAAATAGTTTCTTGTGAGGACCCATTTCACCAATTAAAACTCACAAATAGTTGCTTATGAGGACCCATTTTGCCAATAAAATTAAAAAATAATTACATTTGAGGATACATTTTTCCAATTGTCATGACACCTCCATGCTAATCGTAGGGCCATAATCGCCTTGAAAATTACGTATCATTGTATAATAACGTGGGATTCACCAAATTTTTAATATACCATTTAAAAATTCCACAGAATTCACCAAATATGGATTGATATAAATACAATCAAAACTGTCATTTATTCTTACACATTTTGTTCAGTTCTGAACTTGTGAGCTCTCAATTCGAAAGTTGGACTTGGAACCTTGAAATTGATCCTAGGAAAATTACAAACTTACAACACAGGAATTCTTGCATTAACAAATATCAAGTCAGTGAAAACCTAAAATTAAAAGTGAGTGATCATTTCTTCATAGTGTTATAGATTTCTTTATCTCTTTTCTATTCTTGCTTCAATCTTAAAGATGATATTGAGTAAGGAATGGGATCTATATTCTCTATCCTTCTTAAACAAGAAGACATTTTTTTCTAGATTTTATTCAAAGTTAGAGATCAATATGTCAAGCAGCAAGTGCAACAAGGGTAAGACTCATTAAGGTGGTGAAGTTACCAGGAGGACATCAAAATACCCAAAACGTAGTTACCATATAGTCTTACTTTGGAATTGGCAATGCTTCTGATCCATCAGATCAAGATGGAGTTACATCATCAACTCTTCCACCAAATATTAATGAAGAAGGAATTCACAATACCTCACCACCACCAGAAGATCAAGGTGAGATTATCATTGAGTTAAGTGAGTCAAATGAGGATGGCAATACCGTAGAAGATGTTCCAAGGGATACCCTGGTTAGAAAAAATGAGATAATTGACTTGGATGATGTTGGTAGCAAGAAAAGAAAAGGAAAATCAAAAGTGGGGCATGAGCAGGGAATGAAAAGGAATTTTTAGCTTGATTGGGTGTCAAAGTACCCATTCATTGTACCAGTGGAGAAAGCAAACAAAGATGAAACTCCAATAGAATCAAGTGTTTGATTTATAGTCAAGGAAATGTAAAAGAGACAAGAAGTTGTAGCTAAAGCTTGACACTATAGAAAATTATATCGACAAAGTTTATGAAAAACAAATCATAGACAAAAAAGAACAATCAGTAGTACGATGGAAATCAAAGGAAGAATATCTTCATGTTGAGTATGATGTAGAATATGAAGAGCATAAGCAAAGAATGTTGAAGCTTGTTGCATGTGGAAGTACAATTGAGGCTCAATTTGGAAAAGTAATGGAAGGAGCACAACTGGAAAAACTTGTTCAGATGAGTGTTTTTTCATATTTTTTCCAGAGGGCATCCTATGATAGACTACCTGGAATATTTTAATTTATTATCTTATTTGGGTGTTCCTCACTTTCCTAGTGCACATTGGTTAGTAAACGCTAGATGGGAATGGGCAAACTGTCTTATTGTAGTGGAAAAGCAAGATTTAAAGGAGAAAGTAAAAGATTCGAACTTCATTGCATTATCTTTAGATGAAGTTATTGTGGTAAATAATACTTCTTGGGTCTGTATGCATGTGTATACTGTAAAAAAGCATGTCTACCAAGCTCATCTTCTTTGTGTTCATAAAATGAAGGACAGTTCAACATTGCAAAATCTATTTGAACTAGTCAAAAATACTTAAATGAAATTATAGGTATGAATGACTTGATAATTGCCAAAAAGTTGGTGTGTATAGGAGCTAATGGAGTTGCAGTAATGCAAGGTCACAGGACCGGTGTTTGTACAAATTTAAAAACTACTTGTGCATCATACATTCTTAACATTCACTGCATGGCCTACAGAATGAATTTAGCATTTAGAATTGTAAGCAAGTTTCCTACAGTATCAAAAGTTGAAAATCTAGTCTGCAAGCTCTATGCATACTTCTGTCGAAGTCCCAAATGTTTTACGAAATTTCAAAATTTTACTGAGGGAATAACAGAAGGAAACAAGATTCTCAAGGATGTTGATACCAAATGGATCTCCTTGCATGGACCAACATAACGAATTCTTTCAAAGTATCAATCCTTGATTGGAGTAATGCACGAGCATTGCAACACAGTAAACAAAGCTCCTGACCTCTTAGATAGGTTAAGCGATATAGAGACACTCTTGACTTTAGCTAGTCTTCTCCCCATGCTGGATGAAATGAACAATCTTGTGAAGAAATCCCAAGAAAAAACTATGTATATTAATGAATATTCCAAACTATGTAGAAATACATTCATGGCCCTCAATCATCTATATCTAGAACTAACTTATAAAAGCCCAAATTTTTTCATCTAGCAGTAAATTATAGATTTGAATCAGCCTGATAATTATTTATAGTTTAATGCAAGCGGGTATTTATGAATCTATGTGGGTGGATTTGAGATACCAATGTTATTTTGACCTCATCCCAAGAATCCTTGTTTCTCAAGTTTTCAAGCAAGCGTTTACTTTTATGTTGAATTCTACTTGCAGCATTCCTATTGGCCACAATCATTGATGTAATGGTGTCACATGGATCATACTACTAGTGACAGGCAGCATCAAAATTTAAAAAATTCAAAATATCATGTGCCACACTAAATGATTTTCTCTCGAATGTGAACCCTCCACATGAAAAGGTAAAGAAGGAAATAAGGTCCTCTTCTGTTGATTGACAAAGTGTAGTTCATCAATACTCTACATCTACCTTACATATTCCAATGCAAAAACCCTTTATGTCACATGTATTGGAAGTTTGTATGGCTCTACTCCCGATCCATAAAATCTTAGCACAGTATATACTTCCATTAAGTACCAATCATCCAATTGTATTTCTTTTCCTAGTTGAATGCAATTTCTACATGACATAGGCAATCTAGGCATTGAAGTATTTATAATTTCTTGATGCAATGGAGCCAAAAAGTAGTCTACAAAATGATTGTGGTTCCTTTGAGAATCATGCATCCTTATCTCAGTGGTCCAAACATATACTAGAGCCATTTTATTTTCCTCAGCATTCGTATATAGGGTTGAATCTAAAGCTTGTTAGTATGAAACATTCCACTAAATTTGAATAGAAAAGAATAGCACAAGTAGGTTGTGAACCTAAATGTCTTAGTGGAATTTGAGTGTGCACCTCCTTTAATCATTAAAAATTGTTCATACATGGATTCTACAATGTTCTCAATAAATTTATATTTGACAGGTTGAGATGGAAAAGCAAAATGGATATTCTATACCATTTCAAGGAGGCTTGCACCCACTTCCCAATTGTTATCTAGTCCAAGGAAAAATTCTAGCATGGAAATAGTATCATGAATCCATGGTCTAAAAATATCAAAATCATAAGGAGGTTTATGATTACCTTTCAATTTGTTTCTAACTTGTATGTTATCCTAAACTATTTTATTTATAGAAGATTTTTTATCCCTTTCATCCACTGCTTCATAATCACTAGCAAGCATTTCTAGGTCAATGTGGACATTTCCAAATTCTTTAGTTGTAAACCCCAACACTATTCCAAGTTCTTATGTATTAATGGATAAAAATTATTTTCTTTCTTTATTAACATTTCTCTCTTGTTATCATCATAATTTTGGGCACAGACCATGATAAATTTTAGGCAAGGGAAAACCTCATGTAACATCATGCACCCTAATCCAGTTACCCATGGTTCATAGAAACTATTAACTTGTATTTGGTTCGTATCCTTATTCTCAGATGAAAATATAAGTTATGAGGTACACCTACCATAGATTTTAGGATCATAAATATCATGGTATTCATTAGAGAAATCTGGGGTTTTAAGCAATCCAGCGTAATGTATTTTTTTATTCAATTTTTCTCTAGTGGTACTGGTGGTAGACATGCTTATACAATGTGAAATTGTGAATTCCCTCTTAGTCCTCCTTAATTTTTCTTAATTCTTAAGTCTCTCAACCCTAAACCCAAACTTCAAAGTTTGACAAAATAAGATTTTAAAAAATGATGACGTAGCCATAGGAATTATGTCTTTCACTTACCCAGATTTTGATTCTTGAAAATATTAATACTGACTGGCTTTGTTGGAACCCATAATCTCCCTGGTGCACTGCAATGAGCAATTTGAAATCTCCCTATGTGCTGACTCTATCACTTAGCAGAAGAAAGTTCACTTTTTTTTAATATTAAAGTGAATGAAACGTCAACGTGTTGCTACCAGACTACACAATTAGTACATTACATTTCCATAATGACACTTAGAAATAAATTCTCAATTGTTGATCTTTGTAAATCTAATGGTTATAGGTTCATTTTGAAGGTTTGAGTTTGTAAGCCAAGTGCTATGTGTATTTCATTCTGAAATGCAACTATAGCCATCCATCAAATGTTCATTGAACGGTTGAGTAATCTATGATATAAATAATAAACATGTGTTTTAAAGTTGTTTTAAACATGTTTTAAATTTGTTTTAAACTTTAGTGGTGCTATTATACACAATCCTAATGGAGTCATTGAGATGAGTCCATGTTTCCATTCCACGGTTCCACGACTCACATATATAGCTACTTGAAGCATCCTATGGACTAGCAGAATCCATTTAAAAGCAAGATATTGATTGACATAAAGGCCAAGGGGTTGGTAACTTAACATTGCAAAGGACTTAATAAAATGACTAATGATACTAGGAACTGAGGGATCAAGTCAACGACAAATTAGAAATCAATAACACTTTGACAAACCCTAGCAAGAGTGACAACTTTTATTGTTTTTAGTGTTTTTTGTCAATTTGATGGAAACTTTATTTTTTCATTTGTATTGCTTTATTTTTTAAATCTACATACAAATATTTCATAAATAGATAAACTTAATCTCTCAAAGGAAAAAATCTCATTTTTCTAAGTTTATTAAATATTTCATTCCATTATTTTATTCCATTTGCATTACTTGTATAATTTGAATAGACACTGAACACACAAAACAATTCTTTACTGTAAATGGATACCAAAGAATAACACAACCGTTTATTTTATTATAACTGAATTACAATGTTACATTATTACATAGTTTTTTATAGATGAGTGTAGCATGCAACCTCTTGCTTTGTATAAATGACACATGTCACTTTACATCAAAAACAATTTTAGGGCATCAAATACCATATTCTCAAACCACAGGGCTTGTTGACCATGATTTGGATCTTGGGATATTGAATATGGTTCTACATTATAATATGCTCAATTTGATGCACTAGAACACCCCAAACTAAAACAATTAATTTCAAGCTGGTAGTGGCGGCTATGGGATATAGGCCATATCACCCAAAAAATAACTTATCCATAGGGCTTGCATGGCCAACCATGCTAAGGAAATGGGAGTTGTGAAGATACAAAATATACTTATCCTCTTTGAGAACCAAAGTCATGTAGAATATGAGGGGTATTAAATTCTCTCCCACCTTCTACACGTAGCTTCCATGCATTGGGATAGTACACAATGAGTCTGAAAGCCCACAGTTCCTCTTCGAGGGCCTCTGTCAAAATGGAGTATGAGAATTCATCGGCTTTGAATGCAAACAAGATTAAAATAATTGTGTCGGTGTACTCTCTGTAGAAGCACTTATCTACATCAAATCTCCTCATCTTGGTTCAAAACCTGTCTAAGAAGTTAGGTGAACCAGATCAACTTCTTTCCAATTCCACCCATTTTGAACTTGAAGGAAATTGGTCTTTTACTCTATAACTACATAACTGGAGGCAAGAGAAATTAGAGTATCCCCAATAATACCACATCATCTTCTTCCTTATTAACCTTACAAAATGAAAACCCTTATGAAAATTCAGAATATTGCACTCAATAAAGCCTTTAGCCTTATATGAATGATTTTAGTTGTGCTCATTATCCCTATTTATGGGCCACCAGTACCACTACTAGCATGATCCATGTTTACTCATGAGTCATGTGAGATTGGGTATAATGATAATCGTGCAAACCAAAAAACCAACTTAATCATGTAACTTAAGTATTTCTTACATTTACAATTACAATGTTTATTTTAATTGACGTCTGGCTACATGAAAACTATACCTCAAGCTGAGAAGCTCTCAAAATTGCCACTTAAACAATATGAAATCATTACAAATCTTGTTTCGATTGATCACTAGATTAATGACATCATCATCTACAGTACGTTGTGCAATTTTCAATATCAAACTATCTAATCAATCGCTTCAGATGTACATATGGCATTAATCTGTGATACCGCAACTACACTTTCTTCAAATAAATACAATCCGATGTATATGCAAAAATTGATAATAAAAAAATATGAAAAATCAATAAAAGGAAAGCATGTGCCACGTGTCATACTTTCTACCATTTTTGGTATCAAGTTATCAAATCAAACATTTCATAGATACATATGCCATTAATCCGCAGTACCACATACACATTTTCTTCAATGAAAGACTATCTGGTGGATATACAGAAATTGATAAAAAATATTGGGAACTAAATGAAAGGTAGAGTAATTCGAGGCATTGAAAAGAGAGAATTAAATGGCTTGTTGTACCTTAATCATTATCAATGTACACTAATAAGTCACAATAAATTTTGCTCACTTATGATCAAATCAAAAATTTCACTCGCTTCGAATGTACATATGGCATTAATCTCTAGTAATGCAACAATATTTTTTCAATGAAAGACAATTTGGCAGATATGCGGAAATCGATAAAAAGAAAGCACGTGCCATGTGTCATACTTTTTTCTATTTCCGATATCAAGTTATCAAATCAAATATTTTGTATAGGTACATATGATATTAATCCACAGTATCGCATACACATTTTCTTCAATGAAAGACTATCCGATGGATATACAGAAATTGATAAAAGTATTGAGAATTAAATGAAAGGTAGAGTAATTCAGAGCATTAAAAAGAGAGAATTAAATGGCTTATTGTAACTTAATCATTATCAATGTCCACTAATAAGTCACAATAAATTTCACTCACTTATGATCAAAACTATATGTTAATAATTACTATTTGTTTTAAAAGCTGCAATTTTTTGTTGAGCAAAGCAAAAAGGATTTACAAGAATGGAGCCACGAAAAAGTATTTTAATTTAAGTAGTTGAAGACTAAAGTACATACTACATAGCTAGCCTGGCCAAAAATCCACTAACCGTCATAAAAAACAAGTCAAAAAATACATATTACAAGAGTTGTTATGATGTACAATAAAATATAGACACAATTCATTACTAAACAATTTTGTAATAATAGCAACGGCCCTCAACCGGGTGTTTGAGCAGAAGATGAATCGAATTTAACAAAGTAACAACAAAGAAGAAAATGGAATCACCCAAATCCTTCCTCCAAAATTCTAGACTCTTTAATGATTCATTTTTTGTATCACACAGCAAACCACGCCTCATATTAACTAGGGAAAGAGCCTACATTGTAGAAGCATGCAATTCCACATTGCAGAAGATTCCACCAATAGGCACTAACCCACTTTCAAAATTGTAACACTCTAGTGTTAACTCCAACAAAGAAATAGAGTAAATGAAAGGCTACAAATAATGTAATGCCAACATCTTCACCAAACCTATATCAAGCAAAATGGCCATGCAATTGGACAAGAAAACCAAAGCTACCTTAGAAAATAGAGCATAGGGGTTGTTCTAAAGCCATTCCCTACCCACAATTATTCTTATAGCATCCTCAACCTACACACAAGTAATTATAAAAACCATACCCAACTTTTGTCTTTCGTATGCATCATCACTTCTTTTCTCCCAAAAACATTTTGGTAGCATGACATGCCATGAAGACTCCATATCACAGTTAAATTGAGAATAGAGAAGAAAGAAATCAAAGCCAAATATATTATAAATGATATGAAGAACATCAATTTGGTGAAGTATATATAGAAGTTATAACAAAGACAATGACATCAAATACTAAACACTTAACATTTAATTCACCACTTGATGTGACAATATTCTTTCAAAAAAATTGAGTCATGAATTTAAGTGATTTAAAAAATAATAAAATGTCAACCATTGATATTTTAAAATCTAACGATTTTGGCATTATTTTGGAGGTTTGAATTCACAAGTCTAGTGCTTCAGACTTTTTCTTCCAGAATGAAACTACAGTCGTCCATCTTTTGATGACCATTGATCTTTGATGAACTTAGCATTGACTATTGATTCCTTTTAGACCATTAACCACGAGCTCAAGCTGAAGCTCGGTCCCACTGAGGACAAAGGTAACAATCCTACATTACTACGGAAAATTGATGGCATCACCTTCTCAGCAATACAGGCATGTGGGAGCTGCCCGATCGTTAATAGCTAATCTCAACCATTGATTTTTGTGAGAAAATATTTATCACCTAACTTTGATACTCCATAGAACCAGTAAATTGGTAATCACCTAGGTCAAGGGGACGGTCACCATGATGACTCCAAAGGCTTAAGTCATAACTTAAGCAACCTTCAACTACCGGTAGCCAATCAACGATAAAATATTATTTTGGGTGTCATGACTTCAAGTGATTTAATAAGTAATAAAATTTCAACCATTGATTTTTGGAAATCTAACGGTTCTAGTGTTATTCTAGAGGTTTGAATTCGCAAGTCTAGTGCTTTAGATATTTGCTTCTGGAATGCAACTACAACCATCCAAAAAAAATTCATTGAACGGTCATGGGTTATATTAATTTGCATTGACACCTGGCATCAGACATAATAAATATGTTGACACTTGTCCCCATTTCGGACACTTTATGAAGGAATTTGAATGTGTGGAAAATTTGTCGTAGAATAGAACAAATGTAATTGTAGCATTTGATATTTTCGCCAACCACACTATGATTTTTATTGGCATATCAGTTTATTTCGCCAATGATTTTTTTTATTAGTTTGAGATTATGTTTAATTCACCAATATCTTTTTTATTCATTTGAAAATAGGTTTAATTCGCAAATGAATTTTTTTGGTTTGAAAACAAATTTTAATCGCTAACAAACAAAAAAATTGTTTTGAAAACAAGTTTAATTCACCCACAAAATTATTTTATTGGTTTGAAAATAGGTTTAATTCGCCAATGAAAATATTTAACTGGTTTGAAAATAGGTTTTAATCACCAATGAAAATATTTTATTGGTTTTAAGAAAATTGCAATTTGCCAAGATTTTTCACAGACTTCTAGCGATTACAAAAGATTCACCAATTGAGATTATTATTAATTCCTGAAAGACAACAAAAATTGCCAATAAAATTAATATTTTTTTTCGGGAAGTATACAAGATTCACTAGGATTTTACACCTTGGTTCTATCTCTCGCACAGTTCACGGACATCCTAAATTTTGAAAGGATGACCATTATCTATAATGATGGATTGGGGAATACCGATATATGATGTAATTAAGGATGAACTTGGATATCTTCTTACCAATGATGTAGGTCATTGGAATGGATTCAATCCATTTTTTGAAATACTCGGTTGTAGTAAGGATGAATTTATGACCATTGGTGGAAGTAGGGTGGATATTTCGCACGAGGTTGAATCCCCATTGAGAGAATGGCCACAATGACGTTATTGGGTAAAGGTCCTGAATAGGTGCATGCATGATATCTCCATGTATTTGATATTGGTGACATTTCTTAATAAAGTGATAGGAATCAGGTTTCATAGTATGCTAATAGTATCTCGTTCGCATGAGCTTTTTGGCTAGGGTAGGACCAATAGAGTTAGCTCCACATATATCATCATGTACCTCATGTCAAGTTGTTTGTGCTTCCTCTGAATTGATACATCTAAGGAGGGTGTTGTGCTATCTAAGCTACATCAGTAAAGGGTATCACTGATGATGACATATTTAGCTTCTTGTCGAATAAAGGTCTTGTGTTGGTTAGAGGACAAGCCAGGAGAGACAATTTCACACATGAGCTCAGATTCAAGGACATCGAACAGAGGGATCAACAATTGTTCCATTAGGTTCCTTTCAAATAAGACAAGGTTTCCCATAAGACTTTGGTGATGCGGGCAACCTCCCAATGCAAAACAATCTCTCAATGTTGTATTCTCCACATCCCATGTCATGGATTTGCACCTTAGGTTCAGAAGGTGTGGTGGATGGAGTGGACGACTTAGCTAGTGAAGAGGGATCAATGCAATGTGATGAGGTGGAGGATGAAGCTTGCCGATTGATAGGAACTTGATGTTCAGTGGTCCCTTTCAAATTACTACAATACTAGAAGGGGTTAGGATCACCTTATAAAGTAATTATGGTGTTGTTATATGGAAACTTAAGTCATTGATGGTATATGGAAGGAACAATTCTCATGGCACGAATCCATGGGTGACCAAGGAGAAGGTTGTATGGTAGGTCTAGATCCAAGACTTGGAATATTTTATTTTGAATAGCAAGCCCAACCCTTATAGGGAGTGTGATTGTAACCTTGAATGAATGCTAGAAAATCGTCATAATCCTTGATGATAATTTTCTTAGATGTGTAGATATACAAGCTTTAGAGAATCCTAATGTTATGACCAATTTTAAAGTGAATATATTCAAACCTGCTCCACCATCTACCAAAACTCATCTGGATTTGTGTTTATTAACATATACCTCAAGGTGTAATGGGTTGTTATGATTGGGTCTTTGTGCAGGAAAGTCTTGCTCAGAAAATGTGGCATGATGGGTTGTATCTAAGTATCCTACCATGGCCTAGAACTGATTAATATTTAGGTTAGTTGGAATGGATGTCTTTTACAAAGCTTTTCCCAAAATGGATTTATGCTCAAGAGATATGCGAAGCAACTCAAGAATGGATATTTGCGTGGGAGTTTTCCCTAATTGGTCTAGGAGGTTATACTAACTTTTTGGTTGCGGATTATAAGTGGCCCCTTAAAAGGTCACTTTATCTCTTCGAGTGGTGATGACACATTCTAGATTTTTCTTGATGGTAATGGTAGAGACATTGTCATCAAATGCTCAAATTTTATTGACAGTATACTCATATGAGATGTTGGTGTAATTAGCATTATTGTTTGTATTGTTCCCTGAACTAGATGCTTTTCCTTTCCCATGGTCTTGTAGGAGATTCTTAAAAAAAGTATGGTCAACATTTATCTTTCCTTGTGAATTGTCCACTGATATGTCACCTTTTCCAATAAGGCCTAGGATAAGGTCCTTAAGTTTCCAACATGATGATGTTTTATGTCCCTTCCTATGATGGTACTCACAAAATTCACTATCATTCCAACAAGTTGGTTTGAAAATTGTGGGTTCATAGGGTCTAACTTCTGGTAGTTGAATGATGTTTGATTACAAAATTTTCTTCAAGACTGATTCAATGGATTCCCCTAGGGGTGTATATGTTCATTTAGGCATGTTTTCTTGTGGAGGACCTCTATGTTGTTGTTTGTTTTGGACTCTGTTTTTGGTTTGATCTTGACTTGGTGTTGGATTTTTTGTCATGGAAGGACCTTTGAGGTGAATGGTGGGGTGGAATTTGTTAACCACTTTAGCATAAACTACCCCATCATTAGTGACATCTTTTATTCTAGACCAAAATTTACCTTTGTCATTGGGATTGTTTTGGTTTTCTTTGAAGATCTTGACCAATCCTTTCACAACAAGAGCTTTCTCAATAGAGACTCCCTTTTCAATGACATCCTCAAATGTGTTGCAAAAATGGATTTGAATTTGGTGCATTAATTTTGTATTGAGGTTTTCCACAAAAATAGGGACCAACTATTTATCAGGTATGTGACAAGAACATTTTCTAGCCATACTTCACCATCTTTGAAAGAATTAAGTAATTGACTCCCCCTCTTTTTATTTAGTTGTGCACGATTTCAAAAGGGTCATATCACTTTCAATGTTACAGGAAAAGTGTGTGATAAACTTGTTAGCTAATTCATTCCATATTTTTATCCTAGGAGGTAAGTGTGCAAACCACTCTAGAGCATGCCCTGAAAGGCTTTATGGCAATAATCTTACTAGGTATGTAGGCTCAAAAGTGATGTCCATACAAGTAGTATTAAACTCTCTCACATGTTCTACTGTATCTCCTTTCCCCTTGTATTTGTTGAAGTTTTTCATATTGAAGTGTGGAGGAAAAGGTGGCATGTATATGGTTTGATCAAAATGATAAGGACATAGTTCTTCCATTGAGTATGTCTTCCTTGTCCCACTCACTTGCATGTTTGCCATTTTTTTTGCATCTTACATTTGTTGTATCAAATTTTCCATGGGTGATGGTGGTATGTTTGGTTGACTTTGCATGAGAAGGTTGGAATTGGTGTTAAGCATGTTGAGGTAATTGTATGGTGATAGCAGATTTTGGTTTTGGAAGTTGGATGTAAATGTTGGGTTTGGATTGATGTTTTGTTGAGAAGGATTCTAATTTTCCTTGTTAGAAGTGGGATGTAAACATGGTGGTGTTGGTATTGGTATTATTTTGTGGGGGAACTTGGTTGATATGTTGTTGTTGTGGTGTGAAGTTGAGGTTTGGATTAACATTTTTTTATGATGGAGGTTGGTTGGTGTTTAAGCTTGACCCAAAGGACATTCTTGTGTTTTGTGTAGTCTTGGTTGTTTGGGCTGGCACTCTAGATGTGGCATTATGAATCCTTCTTGTCTTGTTTGGTGGGTTTTTATTTAGGTCTATGCTTGTTGATGGTGTTGTATTTTGGGTGGATGACATGGAAAATTTTCAAAAAAAGATTTGTTGATGTTGACTTTTTGGCTTTGTGGTAAGTAGGTATTTTGCAAGTTTTCTTCCACAAAACTTGCATGGCCTTGGTTCACAAACAATATAAGTAAGCACAACCTAGCTAGTAGTAATAGGGTTATCTACTAAATTTGGGCTTATCTTACCCTTTTGGAGTGATGCTAAATCCAAGTATGAGGAATGGGTGAAACTAGAGTATGACAAGGTCATGTACCACCTTGACACCTCTCACCTTGAAAGGATGAAATCCAAACAAGGAACCTTGCCACCTCAACCAAGTATCAGAAATGGTAAGTAACTTATTGGGATGATGTTATCCCAATGCACCAACAATAGTAGACAACCAAAATAGGCCTTAGATTTCTAAAAATAATGGTTCTTACTCACGTGTGAACTCCAAGGAACAACATGGCCCAACAACGATGGAAGATTGAAGTCTCTAAGCCCCATGTGAAATAACTCATGATCGGAAGGCCTACCCCACTAGGCTCAAATGGATAATTTCACCTTTCATTTTTTTCACTTTTATATAGTGTATTGGAGGTATATACGCTAGGGGTCGTTCCCAGGGGTGAAACTCCACTGGAAGGCCCACCCTACTCAAAAAGAAAAAGGAAGGATTGTGCAATGTCATTTCTGTAAGACCCCCACTTTGTTTATGATTAATACTAAACCTAATTTGTTATATGTTTCCATAAATAGATGGTAAGTTGTACTACGGGCAATAAATAATGTGATTGTGTGACAATATTCTTGCATTTCATCTTGACATTTTTTTCATTGTGTTGTGAAGGTATTATGGACTCATAAATTGTGAATATGAATTGAAATTGTTATATCTCAATTAAATTTTATTTCAGATATCAAATTAATGTGACATATGATTGTTCTTACAATTCCATTGGTAGTGTGTAGGAAAGTAGGGTACCAATACGAGAAGGGAAAACCATTGAGTAAATTGAAAGACATATTCTTGTGGTTGTGAATTTGACCCCTTTCGAGGATTAGAAATAAATAAAGTTAATATGTTGGTAGTGTAAGGTGGTGAGGGTTGGTATTAAAGGGATGATTTATTTTTGGGTTGTGAGGGTGTTTAATTATGTGTCATGTGGGTGTAAGTGGGGTTAGGGTTTAGGAACCCTTATCCAAGTTTGAAACTCGAATGGATCCTTAAGTGAGTCTTTAAAGAGGGTTGTTGGTCAATTTATTTGGTTGGGATGCAAAATAGGCCCCCTAGGGTCTATACCCTAGAGGTAGGGGGTCAAGTGGGCATACAATAGTGCCCCTAGGACATGATTTGACTGCTAAAAACTCTTCATAATAAAGAGTGAAGAATTTTGAGGAGAGGATGGTGTGGAAAGATGGAGGGGTTGTTCAGGTGCATGTTCCCCTCATTGATGGAGGGAAGTACACTCCACACCTCCCCATCCAAGGGTTGCAAGTTGAAACTCCTATATATTTTGGAGAGGAATAATGAGTGGGGTGTTACCCACTTCTCCTCTTGGAGAAATTTAGTGGAGATGGTAAGAGAAAAGGAGAGGAGCCCTCTTTTTGGGGGAGATAGTGATCAAGATGGCTTGGCTTGGAGAAGAAAGAAGGATTAAGAGTTTAATCCCCTCACCTAAGGAAAAGAGATGAGTTTTTCCCTACTTCCATTTCCCTTTGTTATTTGTTGTAAGAAGGTGGCATGTTGTATGGATCATGGTTGAAAATAGAGAGTAGAGAACCTAGATGTAGGAAATTTGGTGCTATGTTGTTTTTATTCCTTTGAAAAAAAAAATTAAAAAATTAAAAAGATTTCATTCATCATCTTGGAGCTAAAAGACTTCCTTGCTCGAGGGTATGGCTAGAGCCCACAAGGCTCCATGATTCCATTATGGTAGGGTGGAGAGCAATCCTTTTTTATTTGTGTGTTATTTATTGTGTGAAGGTTAGTATTTTCTTATAAAATGAAAGGATGAAAAGAGAGGTCTTATTCCTTTGGCATGTTCGTTTGTTCCTAAGTTTTAGTATAATAATGGAAATTTAATATCTTGTGGAATGGAGAAAAGAATTACCTTATAAACTTGTACTCAAAGAGATGTTCAATTTAAGACTTGAAGGAAGAATTATGTTTTCATGCATTCAAATTATGAATAAATATTTTTGGGTAATGTGTGTGGAGTAGCAATCATGTACATTGCTCTAAATGTAACCCATCAAAGGATAGGTTATATAAGTTCATTAAAGTTTATTTAAAATCTTCATAAAATTGAATCATCATGGAAACCTACCATTTTAGCAATAACAATTAGATAAGTTTGGTTTCAAGTGAATCTTTGGATGATATGTGAACGAATTGTTAAAACATATGCAACCAAATTTTAGTGAATTTAAACTTGTCATCCATAAAAGAAAACTTACATTTTGCATAGAAAAACAAGCATACTTTACATTCAAAACAAGTTGTTATTTGGATGGATTAAAGTACATGTATATATATGATGCCGATATAAATACACTCACTCATTACATATATCTGAAAAGCATATATATAATTTTGGTTTAGTTTTATATCTAATGTATATATATATACAATTAAAATACATATACAAATAGATATATACCCAAATTTAATTTCAAGCACACTATATTATAGTAACAAAAACAGTATATCATATTTATGTAATAAAACATATAAATTAAAAGATAATTATATTAATATTGGAAGTTTGGCAATTAACAATGCAATAAAATAAATAAATAAATAAAATATATATGGTTCAAGGCATGGCAGCTTGGGAGTCGCGACCCCACCCTCCTTCCAAAGGGCATCCAGCCTTTACAGATACTTCTATGTAAAATTTACTAAAGAATATTCTCCATGCCTCTGCTCAGCTTAGCATTCATAGAGGGTCGAGGCATCCATCAAAAAAAATTTGAAACAGAGTCCTTTGTAGAAATGTAATTACAAGAGCCTTTTTCGTTCACCCTAGCCCTCACAAATACTTATGTGCAAAATTCAATAAACTATATTTATGCCCAAATTGTTGCTTACACAGCCCAAATAAGGGACTCGGGTCTCATTTAACTTCTCCCTCTACACTTTAAAATTTGTGTCAAGAGAACAACAACATAAAGAAATCCAAATTTCATAGGAGTGTAGTATCACATCCTTTATGGGTAATAAGGAATGTTGGTGGTGTATTTTATTGCTAACTATAAATTCATTATTGTCTAGTTGTAATGACCATTTGGTGGAAGTAAATGTTTGTTGCAAGTTGATACTTTCTTGTTCCAGTCTTATCTATTGCAGCTTACCCAAGCAAATAGTGGGTATCTGTAATGTCCATATTTTACACTAGGGCAAAAAAAACCACAACTATCAATTTATTTATTTTAAAACAATATTATAAAATATTAATGGTTAACAACAATACATGTACATGATACATACAATACACATCAGGTAATGTAGCTCGTGCAACATCATCACCACCATGTAGCTCGAGAGTGGAGTAAGGGGACGAAAATGAATTTGGGTTGACTCCAAACATAGGGTTTACTAGACCCTTAACTACCAAATCAAGAGTTTATGCTCACTTTCACATGAAAGTTAATGTCCTCATTAGACCCCCTTGGTAAGGGTTCACAAGTGGGAAAAACATATAAATATCATCAAATTTGATTTACTATTAAACGCAAAGACTAATTGATAGAACATTATTCTACTTGCTAACCCTACCCTTTTCAATCACCTTGACGAGATCATAGAAGTCTAACATTAAACATTCCGCCTTAAACCCGAATATGAGAGTGAGCAAGATATTGATAATATAATTTAACTACTAACTTTCTTATTTACTTATTTATTTTTTATTGTCACTAGCTTAACTATTTACTCATCTCTACTAATTAAATTAATATATATTTCATTTTATTTTAAACTCATAAGATTACATACAAATGAATATAAATTACATCCTTTATATTTATATTTTATTAGTTTCTTTTTAAAGAAATAAAGGAGAAAATAAATAAGAGAAACTATCCTTTTTAAGTAATTCCTAAAATTACGTGGACCTTTTTCCCTTACATATATCCTTATTTAAATTAATGAATCTTCTTCCTAAGAGTGTGAATATTCTCTCTTATCTTTTATTTAAGGAGTATTATATTCAATGAAATTACTAGGATAGCTTTTAAATACTATAGTGACGTTTCACCTGGTGGAGGACATGGAGATTAGATAGAAATATTCCTAATGCCACGCATGTAACATAGACTCACATTAGTACGATTATTTTGTTTTTTTTGCTATTTCATTTATCTTCTTTCTTCCTTATTTGTTTTGCCATAGTCTTAAATCTGCAAGACGCTAACATTTATTTCACGCTTATTATTCACCATAGTAAAACTGCATTTGATTTCGAAATTTATTAAAACGTGAATTTAAACATGAAGTCTCGTTGGACCAAAACTTGTTTATTTTCACACGTCTTTTAGCAGATAAGCAGCAGCAAAGATATACGTGATTTGCAATCTTAACTACAAGAGGTAGACTAGAGGTTAATATTCGTAATCATTCTAGTAAGTGCCTCTTCACACGGACATCACAGTTAAACGGAAGATAGAACACATAAACTACGAGTCTTAATTTTAAATCGCTTGTTTCTGAAGTAGCCATTCTGACACAACTAAGTGACGATCATTGGGCGAGATGGAAGTTTTAACTTACTCAGGAAGAGTTATTGTGACCTCCTTTTTTTGTCCGAAAATCACCTTAAAGCTGAATTCTAAGGACGACAATGCATTAATACATATAGCTCGCAACAATACAGTTCAGTTGGAAGCATTTTGGGATTCAGTTAGTTCGTCATACCTTATGTTGCAATGTCGCCACTATAGATTTATGTTGTGATATCGCCACTATAGATTTTGATAACCAGTGATTTACTTAATGGGCCCTTACGTCATTAATTTTTGCCAGCACTTGCAAAGATCAATATTAATAATTGCAGCAAAAATTGAAAAAGTTTGATTGCTGAGGAACACGCACAGGTCATGAGAAGACGTTTCATCAGAGTGAATGGTATAAAATAATAGGGGTACATGCAGATCACGAGATAGTCAGGCGTAGAAATTGAGCAGAGTTGGACGCACATTGGAGGGTGAATTCCAAGAGACGTTGTCTTGACAAGATAAAAGAGCTTTCCGAGGTGTATCAATTATTCCTTATCAGTCCTTTGAACTGACCTCCTAGTTCTATTCGTTACAAGGTTTCACTGCACATAAAGCTGCAAGAAGCAATAAATACAGACTCGCTACTCAAGGTCATTTAAACACATGATCTTGGTGGAGATACGAGGAAAGAACGACATCAACTTCATCACTTTCATTTAGATGGAATTAAGCTCAACTGCCAATACCAAGCATGAGAACACTGCACTATAGACTCACTATTTCTACCCTGTGGCTACACCACCAATCACTCACTCACTAGCATGCAGGTCACCCTGTATTCCATCTCTATGCGCGTATGTGAAGAGTCAATGATGGTACACATTTTTTCAAGGAATTGACTGATTACACAGTCAAAGTTTAGTTCGGTGTCAAAATCAGATTTACTCAGAGAATACGTCGACTCTCCTTACTCACTTCTCATGCCTATTTAGACACCCAGGCCGAGTCGATTGGTATGTATTCCCCAGTATATGCAAGCCCTCACAGAGTCGCTCACTCCCTAGCCAAGCACTAAGTAGTGAAGTCGTGAAAATATGGTGCCAGCTGAACATTAGTATGGATCGATGAGGTCAAGAAAAGCGTGCAAATTTGAAAGGGGGGATGCAGATGAGAGGTTACTGGATGTAAGATAGAATGGGAAGGAATGCTTTAATCAGACCCACCCTCAGGCGAGCAAGGAGGATAGGCACTCACAGAAGATGGCTCCCCCTCACAAAAGTTTTCACGATGGCATGACTAAATCTACAACTCTTATCCTGATCTCACAGTTAATGATGAGGGGTTCCATAGGCAGTTGCCCATCTCAGTCTATTTTTGTATATACATGTATCTTCTCTTTTCTTTTCTTTTTTACCATAACCTTCTATTTATATCTGTGACAGGTTTGGTATCATTGTGCTCTATAACATATTCACTTCTTCTATCCTTCTAGGCCATCACAGGAGGTCTTTGTAGCCTTACATAATGAGCATTCATGGAACTACACTTATATCTATTTCATGGCTCCAAAAAAATATATATATTTATTTAAGTTTATTTTATTAATTCTCCTTTTCTATTATGTAGCAGCATTAAACTACGCATATGAAAAGAGGAGTAGTAGCTTAAAAGTATTAAGCATGGGGAACACGTATATTATCTCTATAGAGATGGGGGAGTATAACTGTGTTGCTCATTTTATTACTGTCTGCACAATTATAAATCACAGGAAACCTATATCTGCATTTACATGAAGACTGCATGAACAAGAATACCATAGTGATATTTAAATACACACCACGATCTTTTAATTATTTAATCATATAATTTTACATGTATAGCCATACTCTTGTTACCATTTGCTTCCATATCAGTAATGTGCAACAGTTATTCCTTCAGAACCTCCTATGCTTTTCATATTTTTCCTTACAGGATCATTATTATTCAGATTTCACACCCATGCCAAATGACTACAGTAGTATTATATTTACCTATTTCCCTTTCTTAATATATATTGTAATTTAAAAACATAAGCAGGTACACATATTTCAGATAAGATGCATACTGCTAGCTAAGTCACTTGTGGATTTCTTTCTTAAAAACAGAAACACACATTTCATTTTCATACTGAACTAATATCAAAATAGAGTATTTTATTAGGCTTCCCAAGCAATATGTATACTACGTCCTTCAAAGAAATAATGTAAAAATACTTTTAACTCATTCAAATATAACTATGTTTAAGGCATATACTTTATACATTTGCATTTTCTTAAAGATATACAACAATAGTTTTTACTTAAACTTTCCACATATTTGCAATGCTTGTAAAACCTTAAAATAATGCAATGTGTCTTTATAATAGAATATCATTTAAAACATCCTCTCAAGTATTCAACAAGAATATTTTGACAATGGCTTGACAACTCCCATCTCTACATAGGTTAGCAATGATCACCCAAGGTTTAAGGCTGCAACTTTATACAATCTCCTACATCCTGCACAAGTATGCACAAACATTTTATCCATAGCCAAGGTAGTGCTCACCTCCCAACCATAGGTTTGATCACAAACCACCCCCGAGCTAGGAGGCAACCAAGGGAACTGAGTATACACAAAGACCATTCCAACAAGCCACATAAACACACATGAAATATACAACAAATTTCACTCCCTCCCAAGGGGTTTATCACATAACTTAAGGATTCATTACAAATCCAACAGGGGGAATGGAGGGTGGACAACGCACTCCATATGGGGACTCAAAAGAGAACAACAAGAATAATATCATTATCATACTTTCATCTTTTCACATACAACCCTTCCACCATAACTCCTCTTTCACATAAAAAAACCCATACCACCAAAACCATTTCTACCATTTCATAATTTGCATATGGGTACTCATACCCTTTTTAAGCCTCTCCTATTAAGGAGGAACTAAACATCCCCATGGAGTTTCCTAATCCATACCATCCCCAATGAGGGACGCTCTACCCAAATTTTTGGGTGAGCCTATCCCTATACAACCCTTTTTCCCATCACATAATACACATTCAACAACATAAGAAAACAACACCAAAAGTATTTTAAAACAAACACACAATCTCATTTGATTAAAACATAGTGAAACAAGAGTAGAATGACAACCTACCTCCAATCCAAGCTTAGGGAAAGATGGGATGAGGATCCACACAACTCCTCTTCTTCCAAGCTTTTGCTTCAATCTCTTCAACCCCCAAAATTCAACCAAAATCAAGAATGCAAAAAGAATCCCATAACCCTTGTTTTGAGTTTGTTTTATAAAAACTCAAGTTTGAATTCCTTGAATAGGGACCTGACATTTGTCAATCTCCCATTCACTCTCCCAAGCACACTCACTCATGTGTTCTCACACATGTGTGAGAACTTGGGAGCCTTTCAAGGCAACATGGAGAAGTGGGGATAGAGAAAGACTAGTCCTCATCCCACTTCCCAAAAACCTTATTTTCGTCAAACCTCTTTAAAGGCTCAAAAAGAGTGCCCAATTTTGAGATTGACCTAAGATTTTGAGCTAAAAAGGTACCTAATCCATAGGTTCCTATCCTAGGGACCTTAAACCCATAAAAACACTTAAAAAATATCACTTTTCAATCCCCAAAAAGTGCCTAAAAGTTCAAATCCGAGTTTGTCTACTTGGATGGACAACTCACCTCCTAAAGGGACTAAGATGGCAATAAAAATCAGTTTACAAATATTACGAATAAAATACATCACAGAACGAAACTATAGTCCCTCCAAATGAACTATAGTTTGGTTTCACTGGTTAAATTACATAGGGTTCCCAAGGGTCACCTCCAATTTCCATTGACCATGGAAAGTGTACTTGCACACTCGATGCAAAAGTTAATTCATCCAAGTAAATCATATTCATATAAAAATCAAACCATTGTATTCAAACAAGTTTCATAATTTACGTAGCATAAAGATTCAATAACATAATTGAAAAATCATTAGCCACCTATTTTATCCCATTTTCATTAGCCATAATTTTTATACTCATCCAATTGCAACATGATTGGTTCACATCACTTGTTTCATTCATTCATCATTAAGTTTCCAGATTCAAATTAAACAAACTCAATAACCAACATAAATTAGATCAATCATCATAATCAGATTACTAAGCATGTAGCATAATCAAAATCAAATCATCATATGAACTTAAACATTTAAATATCCTATCATTCAATGGTATCAATAGGCATAGACAATAACCAAACTCAAAATAATCCAAGTACTAGATGTAGCATAGGGGTGGACCTCACAGTATCCATAGCCTAATAAATGTTCACCTATCTTAGCAGTTGTAGACCATCCCTCTCCCCATTAATCAAAAAAGAAAGGAAGATTAAAGTTAAAGTTGTGGCAAGCACTCCATCTTAGAATAAATGCATTGCGGAGTAGTTGAGAACACTACATATGCTATCCCTAGTCTTTGGAAATACAGTATTAAGTAAATTTAAAAATAGTTGGTTTTAGAGCTATTCAATTTTGAGCTTGAGGAAAGATAATTATAGTCTTCTCATGAGTATATTAATTACTAGATATGGTTGGTGGTCAAGCGTTATGTGAGAAAATATTTGATGTGAGGCCATTGCCAACAATAATTCATAATTGGGGTATTAGTCTTTGCCAAGTATGATCTTGGCTCTATTTACAGGGTAATGAACCATGTCAATTTTAATGCAAGAACATTATAAGTTTGGAAATTGACCCAATAGTTGGAGGTTAGGTTGCAATGTATTTATTAGGAGCCCATTCTCTCATCAATATGTCAGTGAATGTTTAGCAGAGTGATAGCTCAATTGGATGTGACAGTAGCTTGAAAGAAATTGCAAAAGTGAGGACTGTATAAGCACTTATCCACTCTACTTTTGTTTCCTATTATTTATAAGGAGGGTTGTCTATTTGAGACTCTAGGCGAAACATATTTTTGTGTTGGGTTGGCTCTCTATATTCAATTCATTCAAAATTCTTTACATTCTTCAAATTAAATATTTATAATATGGGTATATGAAATGCATTAGTTCCATTTTAAAATCGTGAGGTAATAAAATTACCCAATTGTGTAAACCCAGTATATTCAAATATTTATTAAATAGAAATGGGGTGTTGTAATATTGAGAGTTGGGCTTACTCTATTTTTCGCTTAAAAAAAGGGGGCCTGGGAAAATTAGAGGATAAACTTTTTCATTTTCTTTATTATTTTAGTTTAAATTTCTTAATGTGTGGTTAAAAAGGGGGAAATTTGGAAAAGCCAATTTGGCCTTAGCAACACTTAGGGAAATTAACTCCTTTGTTTAAGTATGGCAAGGAACATAGGAAGTAAATCTGGCTTAGCATGGCAGTGACTGTGCTGTCAAAGGTGAGAATATTGTGCTCACGGGTAATTATTATTGTCATGTAAGGAAGAAGATAATGTTACTAAGAGTTGCATAAGTTTTTTTTTAAATAGAAATAAACCTGCAACATATAAAACCCCAGTAGCATTTGGTGGCTACAAAACAATCATTTAACCAACCTAAAAAAAATTCAGATAGTGAAGAAAAAAATAAATAAAAGTAACCAAAAAAATGAAGGTCAAGGTTACAATTACCACCGTCAAATTGGTTTGTGAGTTGGAAACAAATCAACAATGAAGATTTGTTCTGGTTGAGTCAACTCCACTATTTGATTTAAAACTTGATTGTCAGTTCATTGCATTTGCTAGTTTTCCTTCTATTCTTAATACAAAGTGTAAGTTAATAAATGTAAAGAATAAGGAATGTAGTTGTAAAATGGAGGCAACTTATAAATGTATTAAATCCAAGTAATTAACCATTAACTGTTATTTTAATGTATATTATTTATTAGTTATCGTGTGTAGTAAGTATGGTGGAGAATATTCATAATGATGTTGAGCGCGATGTAAATATTAGTTATAAGAACAATATTAATATAAGAATTATTGGTAATGATCAAATAATAAACTTATAAAATAATAACGTGATATCTACAATAACAATAATAAGAATAGTGTCAATAAAATTATTTCTTAGTTTTCAATTAAAAAAAAAGGGTAAATTAACATGGTTATTACTATACTGTTATTGTTAATATTAAAATCCTTCGTAATTTGTAATTTATTTTTATCCAAAAGTTTGATAATGAATATATGAATAGCAATGAGAATTAATATTAATGTCTTTACTTGGGAGACAAATATTATTGATATCATTGGGAGTGATGAAAATAAATAATAGTATTATTGTTTTACCACTTATGATAGTAGTAATAATACCACCGTCATTAATGAGGTAAGTGCTTAAATAAGGTTGATAGCAATATTAACCATAATGTTAATATTACATTATAAATAATGTTAATATTACATTATAAATAATGTTAATATGAATATTATTATGGAGTAAATAAATTAAAATAAAACAATGGTAAGGTCATCTTTATATTGATAGTAGCATTAATAGTAAAGTAATACAAAATAATAATATTTTCAAGCAGGTTCTATCACCAATATTAATAACATTATTATTTGTGTTGGGGATTATTTTTTATAAAAAGGGGTAAAAACTTTATTGAATATCATAACACAATAGTACATCAAAGATCAAGAGCCACAACCCTGGATACCAACCAAAGACAACCCACCAAACACAAAAATAGAAGCAACAAACCAACTACAAACTCTTGTCTTCCTCAAGTAACCGATCCAAATCATGTCGTAACTCGGGAGAAACCTATCTCCAATCCTCAACCTTCCAATGATCATCATGCTCAGAAGCCCACTTGGCCAAGCAGTCAGCAACCCGATTCCACTCCCGTAGAATATGAACAAAGGACACAACCTCCAACATAGAACTAACCTAAAGAATTCGTTGAACCACCACAACCAGCTGCCAATTAATATAAGACACCTTTCATTCATTCACCAAATTAATCAAAACCTGTGAATCCACTTCACAAATAACCTTTCTCCATCCTAAATTTAGAGCCCTCTCAACAACATAAAGAATTTCCAGACCTTCCATATAATTAACAGTCTGAGCCCCTTCATGAATCGAAAAAAGAAAGATAACTGACCCCATAGAATCTCTTCCAATCCCCCCAATCCCAGCAAGCTCGGGATTACCCCTAGAAGAGCCATCAGTATTGATCTTCAAAACTCCATACGGAGGTGGTAACCACCTACCCACCCACTAGACTCTTTGCTTCCCATGCTTGCAGATCCTATTGCCATCAAAAGAAGAATGAATTTCATGAAGTCCTAGTCTTTCCACCAGCTCAATATCGCCTTTCTTCAAAGGGAAGATCATCTTGCTTTTAGCCACAACCAACTCCTGAATCATTCCTAACATATGCCACCACACTTGTTGAACCTCCAACTTCTCCCCATGAAAGATCCTATGATTCCTTTCCAACCAAGTCTGCCAAAGAAGAAAGGTAGGCCCAACATACCAAACATCTTGCAAAAAGAAAACCATTGAGGGAGGCCTACCCATACTATCCCAGAGCTCAACCAAAGAAGAAGCATGAACACAGGGGAACTTTCAAGCTCCCCACCAAAAATGCCAAAGTTGAGTAACAAAGGGGCACCAAAAAATAGGTGTGAAGAATCCTCCTCCTCATTCCCACATAAAACATAGATAGAAGGCCCCTGAAATCCACGCTTACGAATGTTATCCCAAGTTAAGCACCTATTCCACGCCAAAGTCCAGACAAAGCAATTGTATTTTGGCCAAGAGAGCTTTTTCCACACCCTTTTCCACTAATGAACCTCCCCTCCTCCCAACCTCTAAGGCAAAATAACCTAATAGCCAGAGGCAACAGAAAAAACCCCCTTAGGATTGTGGATCCAAGTAAGGATATCCTCTCCCGGGAGAGAACTACAACGCCTTCTACAAAGGATGTTATGAAGCTCAACATTCCTTTCTTCCAACCCAAAATCTGACCACTCCAAGGGACCCTTCCAACAAGCCACCCCCACCTGACCCCTGAAAGAGAGAGATTTGAAGTCACTCACCCTAGCCCATCCAGCCACGAGAAATCTCTGGTACAAAGGAACCAAGTTGGGGAACTGAGAGATAAGGGGAGGGAAACCATCCCAATATTTTGACCAAAAAAGAGCATCAGAGCCTCCTCTGCAAATCTAAAATAGGTTTTCCTTGATAAGCTTCGCTCCCTTCTGCAGAGTAATCCAAATAACCGATCCCTTCCCCTCCAAAGGGTACCTAGGAAGATCCTGACGAGGGATCCCTGGGAAATATTTATGAGATAAGATCTTGGCCCAACTTTGGTCCTGATCCACACACCATCTCTAGAACAACTTAGCAGCCACAGCCACTCTAGATAGAGCTGATTGTCGAAGACCAAGACCACCATATTGTTTGGGGCTGTACACAACATCCCATCTGACGAGGCTCCACTTGGAAGATGTCAAACTTCCAGCCCATAAAAATTGTCTTTCAAGAGATTCTAGCTCTTTAAGAAAACCCATCAGAGCCACCTGAAGCATGCATATGTAAGTCGGGAGAGGTTGCACCACCGACTTGAGAATTTGAACTCGTCCAGCAAAAGATAACCATCTATGGGTCTAGTGATTAACTTTCACCTGAAATTTATCAATAATACCCTACCAAGAGCCTTTGGGAAGTCTCCCAACAAATATAGGAATACCCAGATAAGTCAAAGGGAAAGCCCCTATCTGAAACCTCAAGATATTCACAATCCTTCTCTGAATGGGAACCAGGGTATTGAAAAATAAGATGGAGGATTTGTCCTCGTTAATCAACTACCCCAAAGCTTTAAGATATAAATCCAACACTTGCCACAAATTAGTAGCTTCCTTGACAGATGCCATCCCCATCAAAGTAGTATCATCAACAAATTGCAAATGAGACTGAGGGGGCAAACCTCCCCCCCACTTCCAGCCTTGAATGATGCCCATCTCCACACTTCTTCTCATCAAGCGGCTAAGACCTTCAACAAGAAGCAAAAATAAGTACGAGGAAAGCGGATCCCCTTGACGCAATCCCCTAGAAGCATCAAAAATCTCAAAGTAGCTACCATTTATCAACACCAAAAATGAGACAGATGCAACACAGCTCGTGACCCATTGAATCCACTCTTCGCAAAATCTAAAATCCACCAGAACCTTCCTTAGGAAAGACCATCTAACCCTGTCATAAGCCTTAGCCATATCTAGCTTAATGAACATTGCCTTCTCATGGGATTTATCCATAGAATGGATGGTCTCCGTAGCAATAACAACCCCATCGAGAGTTTGGCACCCCTCCACAAAACCACGCTGCTCCTTAGAAATGAATACTTTAAGCCACTTCTTCAGCCTTTCAGCCATCAATTTTGAGATAATTTTATAAACCACATTGCAAAGAGAAATAGACTGAAACTGAGTTAACCTATCGGCCCCCTCACATTTGGGGATAAGGGCAAGGAAGGTGGAATTCAGAGCATTCAACATTTATTTATTCCTCTGGGATTCTTGTACAACCACAAGAAGATCCAGCTTTATGATATCCCAGAATTCTTGAAAAAAAAATCAGTCAAAAAAATATTGGGACCAGGAGCTTTTTCTTTCTTCATCTGGAACACAATCCCTTCCAACTCCTCAAGAGAAATATCTCCCATCAACTACTCATTCATCTCCCAAGAAACCAACTAGGGAATGCACAAGAGAACCTAAGCTTCCTCAACAGCCCCCATGTGACTCCTCCCTGAATAAAGAAGCAAAATATTGTGACGCCTTAGCTGAGATTTCCTGAAAAGAGGCAAGACGATCCCCCCTATCATTCACAATAACAGAAATGGAATTGCCATGCCTCCTGTCCTTCACAAAATTAAAGAAGAAGGTAGTGTTTTTATCTGCTTCTTGCAGCCATTCAACTCTGGCCTTTTCCTTCCAATATATCTCCTCCTATAATTCACATTCCTTGACCACTTTTAATGTCATGGCCTCCTCTCTCAAAATCTCCTCTGTAACTCCATTCTCTCAAATCAACCACATAATTTTATTCAGCTCCGCCTGAGCAACATCCTTATCCTAAAAGATGTTACCAAAACACTGGCGATTCCACTTCTTAAGTTGATACTTAAAAAATTGAAGAAGCTTAGCAAAAGTGTACATAGTCGTACCAAAAGCAAGTCGGTCGGTCCACCACCAAACAACAACATGGTCAGCAAGAGTAGCATCCTTAACCACATCAGTTGGAACTTAAAAGAAGGGGTCCTAGGCATACCATTTGGAATAATACTAAGCATAATAGGCCAGTGATCAGAACCCCTCCAGTCCAAAATTTTAGAGCTGGAAGACCACACACCACCAACCCAGTAACAAGAAACTAAGAACCGGTCTAGCCTCTCAACAACATGGTTCTCTCCAATCCTTCTATTGTTCCACGTGAAACACCCATTACTAGGTTTCACATCAAAAATATTTAAGGATAAGATGCTATCCCGAAGTAACAGAGCAGACAACTCCAGCCTTGCAGTTCCACCCCATTTTTCTGACAACTCAACAATGGCATTGAAGTCTCCATCCATAACCCACAGATGATAAGGAACTAATCTACGAACAAATCAAAGATAGGACCAAAGAAGTTACTTGCCCTAAAGCTCAATAGGAGCATAAACATTCGAGAATAAAACATTTTCTCTTGTCTCAAAGCTAGAGGCCACCAAGGAAATAGATGATTTAGAGGACATCCACCAGATAGGCTAATCTTTTGAGGGTTCCATAAACAAGCCACCCCCCCCCCCCAGAAGAGCCAAAAGCCCCGATACACTGACATTCGCCATTTCTCCACAACTTAGTTAATATACCCAACATACTCTCAATAGATAATTTAGTCTCCTGCAGAAAGAGAATATCATGAGATTTAATTTTAATCAAATCTCGAATAGCTTTTTGTCTAGGGCCACTATTCAAGCCCCTAACATTCCATGAGAGAACAATCATTTCGAAGGGCAAGAGAAATGAGAATCAAGGGTCTTGACTGCCCCTGATTCCACTAATGTCTCACTAGAAATCTTTATCTTTTCCATGTCCTTCTTTCAACCCAACTTTGAGGTCTTCTCACTTGCACCTTTCTTTGGATCCTTTTGCTGAAAACCCATGTGAGGAGAAGAGAGAGAGTTCTTCCCCACATCCATACCTTCCTTCAGGGACCTAGGAGACCCCCCACCTCCAGTCTTCATTACCCTAACAATATCATTTGATCCTGCCTAAAAAAATGAAGGTTGATCAGTATCCATCTACCCAGCCCCAACATCTTGCAAAACCTGCATAACCTCCAAAGTAGGTCCATCCTGTCCAACACCCAAATTCCGCTGATCTAAATTAATCAAACCTGGGTTCACTTCCTACTGATTGAGATCATCCAACATCTCAAACTTGTTAAAAGTGTCATCATCTTGCCTTTCCTTGAAAGTTCTTTTTTGCCCCCTGTTCCTATTACGAGCCTTGACAGGGAAAAATCCATCCTCACCAGCTCTATCACTTGGATTAGGCTCCTTCCCCTTATCAACCCTAGGCGGGTTGTGGGGAGGCAGAGAGGGTTGTTGTTCCACAGGCTTAGCCCTAGGGCACCTATGCTGCAAGTGCCCATACTCATGACAAAATCAGCACCAAAAGGGTAGGGTCTCATAGTCCAGTTGTTGTATCCAAGTATAGGAACCTGCACTCACTTCCATGGAATCTAGAAATGGATTGCTTAAATTAATTTCCACACATATACAAGCAAAATTCATTACCTTTTTGAATTGTGTTTGTTGTGAAGACCCAACAGGATTACCGAGCATTGAAGCCACCAACTATAACACATCCTCTCGCCAGCATTCAACCAAAAACCATGGCAACCAAACCCAAACTGGAACCTGATTTGGGAGTTCCTCAGTCGGATTGAAACCCGCATGCCACGACTTTATAAACAAACCCACCTGGTTATAGAAATAGGGACCACCTTCAAAAATCCTATTTCGATCAGCCATGCAATCAAAGGAAACCATAAAGTAGTTGTTCGTCAGGAGCCTAATCTGCATCTCTCCTTCCGGCAACCAGGTCCTTTGAGCCCAGGACTCCAAAAAATTGTAGCGAGACTCTCAAACCCATAAACTTGCAATAGAATGAATGCTTCGAATAATATTCAATATCATCAACAAGCATCTCCATCGGAATAACCAATTTCGGCCTCTCCTTACACCTTTCCAAACACCCATTAATCTTCGTAATCTAAGAACCCCTAGATGATCCCGAACCATTCATATCCGGCTCTGAAGAAAATAAATTATTATCAATTATCTTCACATTTTGTGCCAAGGGCTTTAAACCAAATGTAAAGTGGAAGTCCAACTTGGGACTAGCCCTGGATGATTCCCCACGAGACATTGAGGCAGATACTAGTCCAAGGCAGGCATGCAAGCCCCGAGTTGCAATGAATAAAGGAAGACATCAACACAAGGTGAACCAAATCCCACCCCACACTAACTCCCAAATGACAAAAGCACAGCCTTTCAAAGCCACGACACCACAAGGCATGAGGCCTCTGTACGTTTCCCTAGACAAATGAGCTCCCACAATCAAACCCCACATGGGTCAAAGGACCCCACGCAGCCCACACAACATCCAAGGCCCGCAACCCTCACAGCATACACGGCTCACAGCCCACACAACTACTCCACTCACATGATGATAACAACCAAGCTCAAGGTAGAAAGAAGGTGATATTCCAATCATTGCAACACTCTCCATGCATCCACCAAAGGAGAACACTAGCACGCATGTAACCTGAAAAAAGAAACAACACCCCCCCCCCCCCTCCCGAACACTAGCAACACCCCCCACAATGCATGCATAGAGAGGAACTAAATAGAGCTAGGGCACAATTGCCCTAGCTCAAGTTGCAGAGCACCCAAGTCCATCCATCCAAAGCCCATGTTCAAAATCTTGTGTTGGGGATTATAGAGGATCATAATAATAATCATTTTTTTATACTAGCATTATGAAGGGTGTAAGATCTTTATTGTTCAAAATTTGTAACGATAAGGGTGACAAAAAATATTATAATATTTATATTTATATTAATATATGGAATGTAATTGGAAGAGTAAGCCTCTTTAATGTACAAAAAAGAAGAGTAATAATAATGATAATGTTATTAGGGGGTTTAATGTAATAAATAAATAGATAATAATAATATCATATCAAAACTTGAATATTAACTCAATTGTGGATATTAGTATTAAATATAAAAGTGGGATTAGTATTAATGTCAATATAGGCATCAATATTAATGTTAACAATAGTTCTGGAATAAAATTAATGCTAAAACAATATATGGATAAAGCAAAACAAAAAAAATTAGTTGGATTTCTTTGGTACAAAATTTTGGGCATGACAATTTCTCATCACCCAGGAATCACATGTAGCATAAGGGGAGAGGATACTTAAGACTATGTTGTGTCGTTATTTCTCAATGCCCAAGAATTGCACGTAGCATAAGGGAAGAGGATAATTTAGCTAAACATACCTTTGGTAATAAAACATGTGTGCAAATGCACAAAACACGAAAAAAACTTGCTCTTTTTAAGCACCAATTCCAAATGTTCCTAATTTAGAAATCACAAACACATAATGGAACCCTACAAGAAATTGGATTAGTAGTTTAGATCAAAAAGGTCTTCTCCCAACAATTGCCACAAGCTGAAAATCAGATATTAGTAACCAAAAGCCTCTGCCCTAATGAATGCAAAAAGCATAAAAAGAAAATCTCATATTCATACCCTCTTTTTTTATGACATCCAGATGTGGTGCATAGAGGCTCAAATGTGGTATTGTAATGCATCACAAAAATTAATAGATGCGGCTTATGGAACAATGACTGCAGCGTATGGAATAGCGACTATGACACACTGTTAGATGATTGTGTCATTTTAGGACATGATTGCAAAGTAGAAACCTATGAATCTCATGTGTTGTATCATACAACGATAGTGGCGTTTGAAGGCTCAGTTGTGGTGTTGCACAAAACAATTGTGTCACACTCCTAAAAATAAAAATTTCTCTATAATTTCAAAAAATCCAGTTAGTTCACGTTTGGTTCACCAAATGTAGATCAAGATAGAATTCATGGAATAAGCGTGAATCAATAATAGCAACCACAAAACTATCTAAATTCAAGCAATAATACCCTAATCCAATAATGAAGCATAACTGACAATAACAATCTAAATAATAAAGCAATAGTACTCAATCTCTATGCCATAGTTGATTCTCCTCCATTGCTCTTCTCCATTTTGCTTTTTTGCTCTCAGATTTGTAGTATGTAACTTGTATGATGAGCTTGATGTTGATGATTGATGGCTAGATCTCAAGATAGCAAAACTTCAAAGATTATGGTTAGGTTGAAATGAAGGTGATGGCTTGCTTTTATAGAAATCTCAATTCAAATGAAGGGTGAGGATTGAATGATGAGGTATGATGATCAATGGATGAGATTAATTGAGAGGAAAGAGATAAGGATGGGGAGGATGGACCAAAACTCAAGGAATTAGTTGAGATTTAGGGCATAGCTAAGCATAAATAAATTAAATAATAGCAATTATTTAATTTAAAAGAGGGAAAATAAATAATTAAAATAATTATTTAATTATAGAAAAAAGGTGGAGTGAGAAATATTAATAATTAAAAATGATTATTTACTAAAAGATGGAGGGGAAATGATAAATAATTAAATAAATAGGATTTATTTAATTATGGAAGAAAAATGCTAATGAATAATTAAATAATAAAAATTATTATTTAATTATAGAGGAAAATGAAAATAAATAATTAAATAAATAATAATTTATTTAATTATAGAGGGAAAAAGGATAATAAGTGATGTAATTTAAATAAATTGACATTTATTTAAATTAATCAAGAGAGGAATAAGGATAAAGTGAATTAATTAAATAATTAAAATTATTTAATTATTCACAAAAGAAGATGAATTAATGATAAAATGTTTCTTGGAGGCTCAGGATATTTTTCAATGTCTACAATAAGAACTCTTCAATGCATATATTAAATTGATTTACTTGATCAATGAAAATACCATTAGTAAACTCGACATACACACTCCCATGCATCTCTACTATGAATCATACCCAAAAATAATACTTACATTCTTGTGAATGTATATCAACATGATGCTCACTTATACCATCTTAATCCATATACTCATATGCCATATCACTATCCATATGCTCAAGTATTCGATGAAACTCCACATTGTCAAATTAACTATGTGATGGAAAAGGATCTACATAAATTTTTCATTTTGAATAGGAGTCACAAAGGGATTACCCCCATCATTAAAAACCTTAAAATGTACATTATTATTATCAATACATGTATTTACCTTATATTTCAATGACATGCAAGCTTGTGTATATTGTCCATTATCTCTATGATAGTTACAAATTCATGCTCAACATATCCCTTATGTAGTCGCTTAAATGGAATTGATGGACAAATAGGATGAAGATTAACCATATTAAGAAAAATTTCAAAATATTGGCCAAGGGCTCACTCAATGTTGTGAATTTTTAAAATTCCAAGGCTTGTAGTAATAAGATTAAAAGTATTGACCTCATAAAGACACATGAAGAATAAAGGAATTATTCATTCTCTTTCCTATCGCCACCCTTTTAAAAAAAAAAAATTATTTTTTTAAATTTGAGGATAGGAATATAATGAAGGCACATGAGAAAACTTGTATTTCAATACATTGGAAACCAAGGATAAGCTGAGGAGGGCATCCAAACACATTGCCAAACTGAAGAACCAGGCCTCACATGTTTTAGCAAAGGATACCAAGGTGCTTTGTGAGGATAAGGCTTCTAGTGAAAAGGTAGTGGAAATTGAGGACTCGCCGACTCATACCATGCCCAATGAGGAACTACGAGAAGAAAATAAGGGTCAAGATGAAGAGGATTTTGAGAAGAAGAGTACTAAGTTGGAGCCTCTAAAGGTAAATCTCCTTTTTGAGGACTTTTCTTATCTAAATGATGATTCTACCTCAATGTTTGAGTTGTTGGACATGACTAGGGTTGGGGCCATTGGAACTTTTAAATTAGCTAAGTGGACTCTTCGGGAGTTTAATAAAGTCAACATTAAAATAAGGGGTTTGAAGGAGAACTTGAAGAATGTTCCAAAAATCACGGTGTCGGACATTCTAATCGACAAAATTGTGGACCTTGAGGGTTCCTTCCATGATTTCAAATCTTTGTGTGAAGAACATTTGGCTGGCTTAGAAGCCAAGGTTGTGGGCACTAATGCAGACATAAATAAGCTTCTTCATGCTTGCTATATTTATGTTAAGAATAGTGTAGACTCCTTGGAAGTCCTATTCTGAAATATTAGTGAGCTCAGGGAGGACCAATTGTTCTTTTTTGAATTAATGGAGAAAGAGCACTCGGCCAAGGGCAAAGGAAAAAAAGGTGTGAAAGATGATAGTAAAGGCCCTACTATTAAAGGATTTGTTGATTGGAAAAAGGCCTTTGAAGCTGAGAAGAAGGATTTGCTAGACATGATTGATCTACATAGGATTTAGGAACTTGAGGTGGCCAACACCTTAAGTAGTATGAAATAATGCTTTGTTCTCTTTGTCTGATGTTTGCTTTTTGCTGGGTCTTGGTTTTCTTTATGTTTGGTTTTTTTGATGCTATTGGGTGTTGTTGATGGTTTACTATTTTATCTCTCGTGCGGCACTTTGTTTGTTTTGTTTTTCAGTTATGGTTTGTTGTTGGTATCTTATTATAGTATCTTCTAAGCAACATTTTGTATCATAAGTTGTAAAGGGTTTCAGGTCCCTTCAAAACCTGTTTTTCTCATATAATCAAAACTTTTAATTTCAATTCCACAATTTTAACATGAGAAAAAAATTACATGAATGAAGCAAGAATATTCAAATATATAATATCCATAAATGATACAACCGTCCTTGAATAAAAATACTTTGTAACTCATCGTAAAGAAGACAATGCTTCATCTTAGCACATAGAGATTATTTTTTCTAACATAATCACTGATTCTTTCATTAAGCCTTGGTGCACACTCAAATAAATAAATCTTAAATAAATTATGATATTAAATTACATATTTTATTTTACTGTGAAAAAAGGTATTATCAAACTAGTTATTTTTTAGAATACTTAGTATATTCTTTGTAACAACCCATACTATTACCCCCAAAATTTCCACTAGATTTTTTCCCTTCTTGATTACAATCTTTATTGCATGTTTATTCAAATGTATACTCAGGTACTTCTATCCATATGACATAGGCATCAATCTATCTGGGATGACTTCCAACCATACGAGTTAGGCATCTACCCAAATAGGGTATGCATCCATCTATCCATTTGAGATAGGCGTCTACCCAAACGGGATAAGAATCTACCTATAAAAGATAAAAATATGCTCTGGCCAAAGAATTTGACTCATTGAGACCATCTAGGTCCTGAGTCACTCTCTAAAGACTACACTTTCATATTAGAAGTGCATCAAGGTCTTCATCTTTAAAAGTATATATATAATTAATCAGCATGACTCCCACCTTGAAATTTGACCTAAAGCCTCGAGGAGTTAAGTGAATCTATCTAGGATTCCTTTAGAGTATACAAATGACATTTAACTTAACCTTTATGACAAAGATTTATGCCCTTCTCTTGATTAAATCTTCAATTATACAATAAATCAACATGATCTTTATTATACATGATACCTAGATGAACTCATAAATGAAAGTGGGTTGTGCTCAAAATTAATTAATTAAATGCAACCTTCAAGAAAATATATAAATAAGGAACACAACTCAATTCCTAATTCAATCAAAATCATAAAACCAACTCACAACAGTTTTCTTTCAAAACAATCATAAAAAATAGGGCCTAGGGCCAGATCTATGCCTTGGGGGCTTATCTTTAATGGCCTTGCCTATGTATGCATAGAGGCTTCATAGTTCAACAACTGAACTTCAACTATCGCATACCTTGATAACTAGCAATAATGCACCTCAATCAAGTTCATCATTCCCACAAACATTTTAACATTAAAATAAACATATAACTACGGAAGTGGGTACGCAACCCTTTCAGGGTTCAATTCTTCCCCAAACAGTTATTCGTCGATTGCTACCCACTTAGGTGAAACAAGGATAAGAAACCTGATTAACATAACACAACCCAAGGAGGAGCTAAATTCAAATTTTGAATGCAAACACTTCCAATTTTACCTATAGCCTAAGTTTGTTTCATCTTAGATCAAAGGGTATTAATTCAATCTCCTAGATTCTCAACCTCTAGTTCTTAGGAAATTTTACTCAATCAATTTTCAAGTTTCCTTGCCCATATAACCAAATCGTGTTAACATGTCTAAATAAACTAGTTTGATCAGCCATCAAAGATAATTAAATAAACATGCTCTCAATTGATAACAAATTTACTTTCAATTGGAAGCATTCTACGAAAATTCCTAGTGGTTAGAAATCTATCTCAAACTACCTTTATTACATCTATGCATAACTTAACCCTTAATAACTTATAGTCAAATTAAACAAGGAACCTTATGCATTCTTCACAATTTAACAATTCTCTTTACACAATGGTATGAAGATTCTTGTTGGATATGTAAAATAATATATGAATCTCTACGATCATATTATTACCTCAATTTGGTAACTTCAACTCCCAACAATTAAATGATCAACCAGAACATTTTTGTCTTCCCATTTTACTAACCAAAGACCTACTTAATGCATGATCATTAGCAATCCCTAACATATCGAGATCAATAACTCCTTCGAAATTATTTAATTAATAAATAACTATCTAGTATTTCAAATCAAGAATTGAAACAATGAATAAGAGAATTAAACACTTCCCTTCCACTTTTTGATCCTCAACGAGGTGAGGTGAGAGCATACAGTGTTCAATATTTAATGTTTAACTTCTTAGACAAGTAAATAAAAGAATTAACACTTCCCTTTCACTTTCTGATCACCGAGATCTTCAATGAGGTGAGGTGAGAGCATATGGTGTTCAGGATTTTGTGTCTAACTTCTTAAAAAAGTAAATAAAAGAATTAACACATCCCTTCCACTTTCTGATCGCCAAGATCCTCATTGAGGTGAGGTGAGAGCATACGGTGTATGAAAAGATTAAAGTCTCTAAAATGATTAGAAATATTTAAAGATCTACTTATTCAATGGGAAGATAACTTATGCACATCCACTTGTTTAGTGGGTAATAAGTGAAACAAATTAACTCTTCCACTTATTCAGTACCAGTGAGTGCCATCCACTTGTTCAGTGGGAAAATAAATTGCACACTTCCACTTGTTCAGTAGGTAAATTATAAAAAGAACAAAAACATAAAACTTAACTCTTCCACTTATTCAATGGTGAGTGTTATCCACTTATTCAGTGGATGTGTAATGAAATTTTATGACTAAATCTGAGAAGGAAGAATTTAAATTTTAACAATCTAACAATTTTGATGAATATCATGCAATTCTAAAGTTGAATAAAACCATTATTAATACCATTGGAATAAGATATTAAACATTCTCTCCCTTTTCCTAAATTTATTTGATCATTGAAAAAAATGTAATTAAAGCTTCCCATATTATAACTATTGAAATTTACTTGAATCTTTTTTTTTTTTTAATGAAAAATAATATTAGTAATAGTAAGTTACTATCAACTTTATCTTTTTTTGCAACTAAACCAAAATCATTATTAAATTATAATCCTTGAAAGAATTATTGAAATTAAAGCATCAATTCAATTTTATCCTTGAATATCGAGAGATGGAGTAATAATTCATGTTATTATCTCTTTCGCAAGTTAGTTAAATCATTAATAAATTATCAAGATATGGGTTCATAACAATTTAAAATTTTATTCGAATATAACTAACCTAAAAGAAATTTATGAAATAATAATGAAAGCATTGTTCTAATTGCACAATCATTCTAATGGATCTTAAATTGTAAGAAACCTTAAATTTATTTAACCATAACGATATTCGATGCACTATGGAAATAAATTCCTAAAATGATTATGCATAGGGTTTAGAGAAGTTAAGCATTATTTATGAAATGCAATGACGGTGGGACACAAGTGCATAATTTATTTATGGAAATGAGAAAAGGAGTGTATGAAGTACTTAAGAGATGCAACCTCATGAAATGCATGCCAAGAATGAAAGCATACACAAGACACATTAACTTTTTAAAATGCTTCGAAATGTCATCTCATAGATTGACATGATTGCAAGATGTGCTAAAATGGAAGCGATGGTCGACATGCATACAAAGGTAGAAGCAAAGACAAAGAATGTAAATTGTGGCACACACCATAAAATCTTTGCACAAAATAACCTTATTCAATGGTTTACAAACTTTCATGCAAATACAATTTTCAGGATTTAAGCCCGATTTCACAGTGCAGGTATGGTTGAATTTATTTTTATTTCCAGAAATAGTAAGTGCCAAAATTTACCTTAAAACTCCCAACATACACCTTTCTACTTAAATGAACGCAAAGAGATTAATGCATAATACACGGATGGGGTATGATAATAGTTGGATCTGTGATGAGATGAACCGTGTGATCGAACTCCCAAATCTTGTAATAGATTAAGGTGAAGCATCCCTTTTCTAACGCCTCTCCATCATATCTCTGCTGCCACTAGTGAAAAGTGTAAGTACTAATAACAAGCTATCTTTAAAACTACAGATTATAGTTTCCATTAGAAGAGGCATGTAAAAGAGCTATTGGAGTTATGGTCTTACATGTTTGGCTATTACAATATGACACCCAGGCATAACATACCATATGTCACACTCAATCATTTCAATTTCTAATATTTTTTTTAAATACATATGATGGCTTTTTTAACACGCTACATTTCAATTCCAGATTTAATTATGGTATTATTTCTTAAATAGCAAGTTCCACCGATTATAAGGTGATGAAGGGACAATTTTATAGTTGGCAATAGAACTGTAAAAAAATATTTTCTTAATTCATCTTCACTATCTAAAGTAAGTAAAATACTCCTAAACTATAAACTTGTTCCTTGATTTATTAGTCTTGACAATAATTTCCAATGAATCTTTGTATACATTGATTTTCTTATTCAAAATAAAGGGTTAATTTTTTTCTTTAGTAAAATATCACTCTCCTCAGCAATACTATAATTGTTGTAAAAATTAATGATTTTCATATTGTAAGAATTACTTGAACAACCAAAAGATGAGAGTTCTGAATATAAGATTATGTTAGAAAGTTGGTTCAAAACTCTGCACATAAAATAATAAATAATAGAGTGGTATAAGTTTAGAGTTAATGAGGGTTGTGACATTCTTATTCACACTATGCTTAAGCTCACTTAAAGGTATCTAGACTTTGTCTCACCTCATGAAGACTCGCCAAGTGTCCCAACACTTGTTCATAGAGTTCTACACTTGTTTCATAATTGGAGGGGTAGTCAAAGTTTTAATCCTACCTTCTCACCTCTTCATCCTTGCCTGTATAAGTAAGGATCATTTGTACATTTTACAACACAACACATGCTTATGATATTTTCTCATTTTGTATATGCTCATTTGTGGATTGTTTTGAGTTTGTATGCAGATCTTGATTGCTTCAACATGGTATTAGAGAGATATTACAACTCCAATCCCTTTCTCTTGAATTTATGAGGGTCATAGACATGAGCTCTTAAATGATGTCTCATAGAGCAAAACAAATGTCACGATTACACTTAGAAGGGCTAAGAGACATATTTCATATATAACACTTATATTTTTGGCGATAGCCAAAACTTGAAGGTTTTGGAGGCCTATCCATTGATGGTTGTGCAAAAATCCATATAGATCCATATGGTCATATAATCACAACAATGTACTATATTAATAAGTTCCCTTTTCTGGAACTTCAAAGGGCTTGTTTGGGTTCATACAAACTCTTTTTTGGGTCCCATTTTTTTAACCTTCATTATTTTTTGAGCTTTACATAGTGGTGGTGTTATTTTTTCATGAATGTATTTTAGGATTTTAAATTTTGAGTATGCCTCTTTTGAGGTTTTGTACATCAAATCCACTTTATGGAATCTATAATGCACTAGAATAAAGTGTCATATCACTATATCATTTTAGGGGGGTTATTCTTTGAATAATGGAGGTTTTCATTTTCTATTTTTACATTTTCTTCAGGTTTGAAAGGCATACTTGATATATGTGTTTATTGTCCACCTCATGAGATAAACTTGTAAGAACTCAAAACAACAAATAAGTCTATAAATGCACTCATATAAGGTGTCACAATAACTGAATGTGTGTTCCTTAGGGAGAGAATTTTGTACTCACCTAAATTATAAAGTGTAATGGGGGTTGTGTAGTGCCTTGATTTTCCATCACAATAATGGACACTCATGATTATCAATGGATCCTCATATTATCACCTCATGTGTGTGTACCTTGATGCACACTCTTTTTTAGTTTTTTGTACATCCTTTTGGACTTGATGCTAGGTCTAAATTTTTTAGCACACCTTTGTGTTAATTTTGACCTATAACTCTTCCTCGTTAGCACTAAGGGGGGGATTATCATAGTGTTATGCTAATGCTTACTTGGTTTAATGGAGTAGTGGAGGAACATTCTACTTTGGGGGGTCTCATAGACCTTCTATCTTTGTCTCTCCCATAGGAGGATTATTTTAGTGGATCATATTTTATGAGATTCTAGTACTTATGTAGAGCACCGTGATGCAAATTTTAGTAGTGTACTACAAGTCACTCGTGCATGTATTGATTCTACTCCAAAATTATAGTACTATCTGCATCTTCAACTTCACAAAGTTTGATTTCCTTTGTGCTATTGTGTATTCATGGTTGAGTAGTGTTCTATATGTTCACTCATGAAATGTTTTGCATCTCTTGTCTTGATCTAAATTTTTTGGAGGTCCATTGATTCCAAGAGACACTAATTCATCTTCAGTAGAGTTTACAACTCTGACATGCTTCAAGATTTCTTCATCATCATGCTCCTATCTTCATGGGACATATTTTTAGGAGTTTTGATCCTTCGATTTCTCTCTTTTAGAGAGGATTTTTGTTCCCATTGGGTTTTCTCCTTTTTCTCCATTTGTGAGAGATCATTATTGTATATGAGTACCTTATCAGGTCTTTTTGTCACTTGGACTCATCTTTTTAGTGTTTAGCTTACTCCCTAAGCATCGCTTAAGGGGGTGTTAGTGTGAAAAGAGGTATTATCAAACTACTTAGTCTTTAGCATACTTAGTAGAGTCATATTCACACAACACTTAAGCTTAGTTAGAGATTATTTATACTTTTGTCTCACCTCATGTTGACTTACTAAGTGCTTGAACACTTCTACATAGAGTCCTACACTTGTTCATACTCAAGGAGGGGTAGTTAGAGTTTGATTCCTACCTTCTCACCTCTTCATCCTTACCTTTATAAGCAAGGATCGTTTATATATTTTATAAAACAATACATGCTTATGATATTTTCTCATTTTGCATATGCTCGTTTATAAATTATTTTGAGTTTGTAAGAAAATATTTGCTGCTTCAACATTTTACACATAAATGATCAAGAAAATATTTGACCAACTTAAAGAAATAATGGATAGGACCATAAGGTAAGGAAAATAATTATTTTCTAGCTTAGTCCCTTAATGCCAGTAAAAATAATCTGGTCAATGGCTCATCTTCATACACAAAATCTAAACACTCAACTTTGAAAGATTCCAAATGTCTATGTGGGTCACCCTTTCCAATGTAAATCTAAAAATGTGGTGCCAAAAGTGGGGTGTTTTGTATCTCAACATAATATTTGTGTCTTGTCTATTAGGTATCTCATCAATTTTACAATATATTATTAAGACTTTACAATAGTGCATCAAGAGTAGCAACATAAATAGTGGTAGTGTGAACATGAGAAACAATGAAAGGATTACAAAGAGGATGAGGGATGATGGGCAAGAGACAATAGTAGAGAGAGGAGTGAAGTGACTCCCAATAATGTTATAATTGCAAGAGGAAGGTGTACCACTAGAATGTAGGGAATTAGTAGCACAAGACACAAGCATAACACTAGTAGGATAAGAGTTAAAAATGATATTGGGATAACCAAAATGGAGGGCATGAGTGTTGGTGTAAATATGTGTTTTACCTATTTAGGTCTTATTTACATGTTAAGTCCACTTAGGTCATAGGAGGGAATCTTTTTGTAGACACCTAAAATTGTCTTAACTGGAAAACAACACTATTTAACTAACACTCACCCTTTTGATTAAATAATACATTATTATTTAAATATTATCATTTCTCATATTCATTTATTAATTAAGTGATTTAACATTATTTAAGTAATTCATCTTCAAAACAGTATTTCACATCAAACGCATCAAAATATCCTAATTTCCTCTATTATTTGAATAATAGTACATTATTTAATTAATTCACTTTTTCATCATTTTTGACTAATTAAATAAATTTAAAGTCCTAATCTAACTTTATTCCTCCTAATTAATTAAATAACATCAGTTATTTAATTATGTCACTAATTAACCCTATCCCCTAAGTCAAATTAAATTATTAAAAAATAATAGTTTAATTAAATCACTTTCCCCCAAATTTGAATAATCTAATTTAATTATTCAAAGCACCATCAAAAATCAAATAAAACAAATACCACTTTGTTTACAAAAGTCAAACTTGATTTGCACATTCAACTCCAAAAAGACTAATTAATTAAATCAATTAATTAATTATCCTCGTCCACTTTCATGATTGAGTAAATTACGAACCACCAATTTCTTATTTTGATTGTCTGACTGATCTATCTATTTCCTAACAGATCAATCTATTCTTCAATCCCACAGATTACTCAATCTATTCCTTCAATCCCACTGAACACTCAAAAATGATTTCTTCAATCACACTAATTACGTAATCAATTTGCACATATTATGCCCATCTAAATCCTCTCAACATCTTTCAACCGTCGATGAAGATATTCTACTACACAATCTTGGGCATTCATTCGAAATCACAAATTCTATATAACAAACCTTTTTCCTCTCAAAAAAGGATCAGAGAATCAATATCATTCATACAGTGAAATAATGCAAAGATCTTAACAGAGCTTTTGACATCTTCAACGCACATCTTCAATCAACAACACATGCACATTCTTCAAGCTTTTGCACACAACAATGGAGGCTTCACATTGATATGAACAATCCAAAATCTTCACAAACACACTCCAACATGGGATGGTAAACTTTCTTTTGTTTTTGAATCCATAATGATATTGTAGGATTTCATTATTTGTTTTCAATAGCTTAGAAAGCTTCATTTCATGAGTAATGGGCATAGATCTTGATTGTTGTTTTGAGTTAGATCAGTTTATATTCTATTCAATTATCTGGTTTGTACTTACATATTTCCCCCTTACACATTTCGGCACGCCCAATGGGACAACGGTCCTTAGCACTAATCGTTTTACGAGCTAATTTTGAAGTTGCAAGTTTCGAAAGCACACTGGAAAAATCTTCACGCAAAAGCTATAGGAATTTTGTGCACTTGATTTCACGTTTTTTGTGCACTTGACTCTTTTATTCATGCACTTGACTCTTTTTTGTATACTTGACCTTTTCATGCGCTTTTGCAAAAATAACAGGTGTGCACTTGACTTTTTCTCACGAACTTCACTTTTTCATGCGCTTTTACAAAATAATAGGCGCGCACTTGACTTTTTCTTGTGCACTTGACTTTTTATCGTGCACTTTACTCTTTCAAGCACTTTTGCAAAAATAATAGGTATGCACTTGAATTTTTTATACACTTTTGCAAAAATAATAGACACACAGTTGACTTTTTTAAGCACAATTGCTCCTACCAGGGCCGCTTTTTCTCTATTAGTTTTTATCCAAAAAAACAGCAAGTCAATTTTTTATTTCTAACATTAACGATCGTTTGATTTGGATGTTTGGCAGGTGCTAATTCTGTTTATGCAGGATTTGTAGAAGTGTAACATGTGTATCCAAGAACAATTTACACTTTTATTACAAAGAAGGTGAACGATCGAAGATTTTTAGTTTTCAAAGCTTTCATAGTTAGAAAATTTTAATTTGGAGCATAAAAAGAAGTCCAAAAATGAAAATTTCAATCTTGGTGCATCTAAAATGAATATTTCAAAGCTTTCATAGTTAGAGAATTTCAAATTGGTGCATAAATAGAACCCCATAAATGAACATTTCAATTTCGGTGCATCTAAAAGGAATTTTTCAAAGCTTTCATAGTTAGAGAATTTCAAATCGGTGCTTAAAAGGAACCCCACAAACGAACATTTCAATTTTTGGTACTCTAAAAAATATTTGATTTTTTTGACCAATTATTTTATTTTGTTGACGAACACACAATTTCTTTTGTTGACCATTAAGACAAGGATTTAGAAAACACTCAGTTTTGGGCTTAAAAATGAACAAAACAATTTCTTGTCTTGCACATTGCGATATCTTTGTCTGAAATCTAGAACATTTCATTTTGGTGCAATTAAAAATAAAATTGTCATGTTATTCACACTTTATTTTGGGGATAGCACTACTTGGGGCGCTTAAAAAGAATCAAATTGTGATGAAGTGTATGTTGTTTTTGTTGTGTTTGGAAAACTAAAGTGTCTATCCTCTCCCCTCGCGTCTTTTGGTGATCTAGGGTGATGAAAAAATATTTTATAGTTTCGCATTTGGGTCATTTTATCTTTAAAGGTTTTTGAATGTTTAGGCTCATATTTCAAGTCGCATTAAGGAAAAAGTAAACATTGGAAACTATAGCTTGGGTGTCATGACTTCACAACTTAAAGCCATAGACATGCAGGTCACACAAGTGTATGCTTTTCGAGTCAGTCAAATACTGTTGTACCACTTTCCATACTCCAACAACAAAGAAATTGAAGAAAAACAAGCCCAAACTTACAAAAATTTGGATAAAATTTGCTCAAACTGGAAACAAACACAAAGGGCACTTTTACACAAAATTTTGCCGTAGTTGACCCATTTTCTATCGCAGTTGCCAAAAATTGAATGCTTTTGCTCTTTGTCTACAAATAGTCACTAGTAAACATTCACCACAGTTGCAACCCTTTACATAGTTGACTCTGAAATCTATGCATCTGCAAAATTTTAATGTTTTTGCCATATAATTCTTGCACATTTGACATTATTTCTACCGCAGTCAATCCAAAAACCAATGCTTTTGATAGAATTTACACTTTCTCTCTCACTGATTACACAATCTCAAAAATACAGAGGTCACTTATACAATTCATTTCCACACCTGTCCTAAAACTTGCCACAGTGGATAAGATTCCTATCGTATTTGCCAATTTGGCTGCTATTGTTAGCTTTCTTTGCTGCTTTTGACAAACTGGAATGTATTTGCACTTCATCATTGGCACAGTTGCACCCCTCTACCAAAGTTGACATTGACATTTGCACACTTGCAAAATTTTAACACTTTTACCCTAAACTCTACCGCAGTTGCCCAAAATTCTACCACATTTGACCCAAAGTTTGTCATAGTTGCCTTATTTTCTAGTGAAAATAAAAAACAAATCCAAAAATTGGTTAAATATTTCACCATTAGGAAACCAAACACTCCACATCACTTTTCATATATCATTTCACCAAAACAAAATCTCACACGTGGGGACATCATATGCCACGAATTTCAATGATATATCAACTATGGATTCTCCTAATCAATGTTTTAGCACATCTTGTCACATGGAAGATTTAAATCAAAATCACTCTTATCAAGGGTTTCAAAATCACCATCAAGGACTAATTCTAGAACATTAAATTGCACGTAAATGAACTTGAGAAAAAGATTGAGGAACTCAAATGAAATTAAAATACGATATATCACCAATACCATGTTCAACGTTTAGACATTACATATCCATAATAAATAAACACACATCATCAAACATCTCAATATCCACATCAACATTTCCAACATCATCAAAACATTGATTCATATCAGCAACAAAGTCTATTTCCACAACATCAAATGAATCGACAACATCAGTTACCAAAACAAAATCTGCAATATTAAGATGTACCTCAATAGTAGTATCAAGGAGTTTCACAACATCAAGCTGTACCTCAATCACAGTATCAAGGAGTTCCACAACACCAAGATGTACCTCAAACACAGTATCAAGGAGTTTTGCAACATCAAGGCACACCTCAAACTCAAGATCAAAGGATTCTTCAAGTTCAATATCAAGGTGCACCCCACCCTTAAGGTACCTACAACACACAAAAAATACTTAATCCTCCTTATACACAACATGGTTATCAAGGGTCCATGCCTTCAAAAAAACCCACCTATGATCAAACAAATGTCATCAAACAACAAGGTTATAACATCCTTCCAAACCAAATGAACACACCTACTGACGATATAACCTTGTAGTTATAAAATAATAATCAACTCAATTACCAAAATAATCAATCAAAAAACCAATAGCAAAATCAAGAGCAGAACAATCAAGAGAGGCCATAAAGGAAATATTAACAACCAAGAAGAAAATTCACCCCTTTGGGAGAGACTTTAGAGGTAATCATGTACAAACTAGTACAATAGGATCTTATCAAAATCAATGATAGTTCAACTTATGGTGAACCAAACTTTAAACCCCCTTGGTATAATGAGTACGAACAATGTTAATTCCACAAAATCAAGGGTCGCACAATGAAAAAATGCATAGAACTCCAAAATCTCATCCAAGACCTTATTGATAAATAAAAAATAGCTATTGAAGACAACATTCAAGGTTCAACCACTATGGAAAACATTAACAATATCTCAACCTCAAAATTTGAAAACAAAGATCAAGAGCCATCTACCAATGACAAAATCAACAATATCTCTACCTCAAATATTGCAGATAATGATCAAAATCCATCTATTGATGATAACAATGACAATATCTCAAAAGTTGAAAACAAAGATCAAGAGCCATCTACCAATGACAAAATCAACAATATCTCTACCTCAAATGTTGCAGATAATGATCAAGAGCCATCTCTTGATGATAAAATTGACAATATCTCAAAAGTTGAAAACAACGATCAAGATCTATCTACCACTAATCATGTTGATAATGTCTCTACATCATCCAATGAGCAAAAGGACATGAATTAAGAAGTTATTCCCAAGCATGATCAAAATCAATCACCAAAGTCTAGCAATGATTCAATCCAACATATATTGATATCATCCAACCTCATGGTAGTACATATTGATGAAGAAGATACTCTTAATCCAACAATTATACAAAATGCATAAAATCTAAGCCAAGAGCTATCACCCATATGTCCACATTTTGAGGATATCCAAGGATCCTTTACAAAAAATCCATTGTTTGAAATTGATCCATGTCAAGAGCATGAACCAAAGCATATTGAAGATAACACCACACAAAGTTAAGATCAAGAATCCCTATCATCAAAATACTATGATGACTTGGCAAGTATCTTCCAAAACATCAATGTTTTCCAGAAAAAGAACAAATCCATATACCAAGTGCACATACATCTACCCATGAGATGCCTACTCCTAATGGACATATAAATGATCTTCATCCAAAACAAGAGTCTCATACTCTTGATATCATTACCAAGGAACAAGAGTCGCCTACTCTTAACATCTCTACATATGATCAAGGCATAGGAGAATCTATAGACATATTAGAAATTGATCATGAGGAAGACCCTTACAACAGCCAAAGAAGCACCAATATATTTTAAAGAACCCTCAAAATCTGATATTTCACAGGATCAATCCGAAGATACCAATCAGGAGATTATCCCACATATTGAGGAACCTATCACTTACAAACTTGGATCACTTACCTTTGTTAGAACAAGCTATCTCACCAATGAAGAAGCTATCACTTTTGAAGATCCACAATAGAGAAGAGAAGGATTAACACCTTTTTTCCAAGGAAAATTGTATCCTATTATAAATAAAAAAATTCAACAGATGAGTTATCAAGGCAGAGGATTAGGCCAACATGAGCAAGATATCCTAGAACCAGTGTAGATTATTGGCACTCCTAAGCATCAATATCTTGGTTATTTAGAAAATAAGGAAGCTAAACATATCAGTGATACTCTATAATACCAAGGGAAACTTTATCTAATGCAAACATCAACATAGAAATCATGAAGAGTCCTTATGAAAAAACTGCTACCAATGCTACAACTAGCCATATCATGAATATCATCCACACATATTTCAACCCTCTAATTGGGACCAACAACAAGAGAGAAAGTTATATCAAAGAAAAGAGGCGATCATTGAAGCAAAAGAATCATCAAAGCAAAATGGACAAAGAAAATACAAATGGATACCAAAGCAAAAGCAAGCAAATCATCCCGATCAAACTCCATTGGCCAAAGAAACTATGGGGAAAAATCAAAAAGGGAATTTCATCCATTAAAAAAGTCAAACAATGCAAAAGAAAGCTTCATGAGCGACCTCCAAGGTATATCAAGAAGTTGGTCCCAATCAAATCTCCATATCCACCCATCGTTGCTCATCATCCCAAGTTTGGAGAGTCAAAAATTCTAAACTGTCGACCAATCCATTTGAATCTCAATGCATTTCACCACCCATGATATCCAAATCTCGCATGGACCATGTGTTGGTAGCAACTCTTTATCATAAGGATTCTAAGGGAACTCTATCACGATGTGTGTATCAAGGTAACGTTAACTCCAGTATTGACAAAGAATATAAGAATTTCCAAAGGTTACACTCAAGTGCTTGTATTTTAGCAAAACAACTCCTCCAAGCAGAATATCATTGGCACATCATGACAACAACAACAACCATATCAGCACGACTAGCATCTACATCAGCACCACCAGGTGGTTCAACATGAGCAAGAAATTATCACCATGATGAAAACCTCGTAAATAGGCATCTTGTCTGACATCAAAAATCAATAAAAAACAAAAGAATAAAATAAAAATAAAAATAAAATCAAGAAAATAGTCAAAAAAAATTGTCCTCTAATGAAAACCATTATGGTGGTGCTTTAAACAAGTACCATAATGAAAACTGGCAAACAAGTGTCATGTGTAGAATTGATCATCTACATGCACCATTCCAGGTGGAAGCATCTCAACTTATCCATAATAAATCCCATCCATTTTTATCTAAAATCCAACTTATCTTGATCTTGACAAATGTTTGGTGTACACTTTACACTTGCTTATGGAAAACATCTTGACATGGGTCACTATCATTGACCCTATCCTATCCAGAAGTATCTGAGCCATGAGGCATTGTCCAAAAAGGGCATACTCTATCCAAACATACTATCCTATCATAAGATAATCCATCATTGCTAGACACTAGGGGCAAGCACTTACATCTTACTTCAAAATAAATCTTGATCTATGTCTTTTAAATTCACTGTGTGATCTAGGCATCATCCCAACAAGGTGTACCACCAACACACTATTAGGGTAACCTTCAAAACAATTTGTCCCAACAACAAGGTGTACCACCAACACACTACCAGTGTAACCTTCAAAACTATCAAAATCAAAAACATTTGAAAAATACAAAAATAAAAAACATATGAAAAACAAAAAAATCAAAAACAACAACTTTGGATTATTCCTTCACTCAAAAGTATAAGATATCAAAATTTGCTTGAACCTCACGGCTAGTTTGAGTAGATTTCCCACAACATATCCTCTAGAAATAAAAGTGGAATATCAATATAAGTTATCAGTGTTGTTTAAATCCCAAAAACATGTTATGCTTTAAGTCAAACTGGTCAAACTACATGGTCTCAACATGTACAACATAGGCAAGGCTTATCTCTAATCAACCCTTGAGGCCTTAGGTCAGTCTCTTTAGGTTTCTATTATGCTTTCTTTCAGCTTAGTCACAAAATTTAAAATATTCAAATATCTTGAAAATACCAAAAACAACATTAGATAACATCAAAAAGCACAAAAACATTTGAAAAGCTCCAAAAATACTATCTCCATCATCGCCTATTCGCAATAAAACATCATCCATAATAAAAAAATCGTCACACTCACCCTTTGATGAAACAAACAACAAAAAAAGCAACATCAAAAGTTAGAATTGTCAAGCAAACAACCATAAAGATTTCATCACAATTGGAGAACAACAAAGTTGACGTATCAATTACCTATCTTTTGACAATTTACCAACAACATCCTAAGATATGTCTTAATGGATCCATTCCTATGATAGACATGATCAACACCGAATAATAGCCCTATCCCCAAACAAATATGGCAAGTGATATAACAACATTATTTTATCTTTTCGATTTACATTATTGACTCATTTTTGGGATCTCTCAAGGATGTCCATAAGGATTTAGAGAGGAAGGAATGAGGGCAATTGAGCGTCATTTCAGTTTGCTATGTTTGTGGATATTTTTGTTATACTACCACGATGAATACTTGCTTTGTTTTGTGTATGGAAGTTGTTTTGAATCATTTCATTTAGCGGTGGCATATTAGGTGCTTAATACCTCTTGTATTACTGGTTCGACATGTTTTAAAGCTTCTCACCCATACACTCTAACAGAGTTTTCGTATGTTTGGTATGAGCAAGAACATTCTTTGTTTGTTGAGTCAAATTCCATGCAATAGATACAAATCTTCTTTGATCATTAAAACCCTACTGCATCGTGTCTATTTGCTACATCAATAAGGATTGTTACAAATACGAAGCCTCCAAGCAAAGAAAAAGAAAATTCATCAATGACTAATAACATCAACTATTCTTCACTTCTTATTAACATTTTCTTCTTGTCACCATTTTTTCTATCAGTCCTTGCACTTAAATGCATCACATCAGCTTATCGGAAAATTTGGTTCATTATCCATAATTTTCACCAAATTTCCCAAGGGGGCACAATGCATGCTATCTTGTTTGGGGCATACTAGGGCAACTTTGTGTTGACTTCGTCTATGGCATCTATCCTTGATGTCAAAACTGCCCTAGGTTGGTGCCTTGGAAGCATTTCTCAATTGGTCTTTGTATGGCATTTGATTGGCACAGTTGATATCTAGTATTCATCTGACATTGGCATACTTACTTTAGGATGATTATTTAAGGGCTTGATCACTATTGTTCTTATGACTTTGTGAACTCTACATAAAATTAGTCCTTATCACCTCTCAAGGCATTGGATAGTATCTTTGGCACACTATATGGAATTGGACTTAAATGAGATGGAAAATCGGCTTTGGTTAAAGGGATTTAATTTGATCTCCTTTTTGCATTTGAACCGGGTCTAAAGGGTTGACATTTAAATCAGGCCTTAAGGATGACAATAGGTAAAGGCATTGGCTAATATTTTAATCACATTGGAAGTGACTTAGCCTTGATTTCTTGGGAATATAAAAGTCAATAGCCATCGACATTTGGAGGTAATGTTTCATGGCACGTTTTCATCAGTATTTCTTATAGTCAACAATTGTCAAACGAAAATGAGTTTGTCGGCATGTGTTTAGTAAGGCCGCGGACGTCTTACCGCAATACCGTAGACTGTTAAGAGAGTAACCGCGATAATGCAGTGAAAGCGGCTAGCAGCATGCACAGCAGCTACCGCTATACCACGGGTAGCCAGAAGGGTAACCACGGTAGTGCGGTGAAGTGGCTAGCGGCATGCACAGCAGCTATCGCTATACCGCAGGTAGCCAAAGAGGTAACCACGATAACACGGTGGAAACGACTAGCAATTAGCTTGGAGCTACCACAGGTAGTCCAAAGCAAGACCGCAGTTGGGCGATAAAGGAAGAGGTAACAGTTAAGTGTTAGTTACCGCTATACCGCGGGTGAACAGATTGGTGGGTGCGGTAGCGCAGTTGAGAAAGAAAATCATTTGTTGGTTCTTTTGGGAAGCTTAGGTCACTATTATGCTTCATTGTTCGAAGGTTTTGAAACCCTATTCTGGCCGCCATCATTGAGTTGTTTATATCACAGTCGTTTTCACTATTCTAGTAGCTGGTTTATTGATCTTTGGTAGCGTAATGGAAAATAGAAAGACCATGACATTGGTCCTTTCACCTATCAGTTTCCTGCCATCGAATAAGAGCTTGAATAAGGGAGAAGCTCGGGTTGCTAAGTCACTTTGCAGTCTGGTAAAACTGCTACATGCAACATCTATTTCAATACTCTCAGGTATTTAGTTTTTCAATTGGTTTGCAGAACTGTTACTTCTAAATGGAAGGTGGAAAATTGGTTAAATCTTTTTTACTAGTTAGAACCAAAAATATTGCATATAATTTTTAACTACACTTTACAATAGATTTATCTTATCAATTTTATGAAACAGTGGTATCTGTTTGGGGAAATCATGATGACTTCGAATATGTTCACTCTCTTACATGGATTCTTTCATAACGGTTATTATTGGATGCATCATTCTAAAGTTACGGTTACATTGCATTGGAGTTGTTGGTTGCACTACTGTTGCAGTTGGCTTTTTGAGGGTTTTGTTCATGAATTTCATATATGATTTAATGATTCTTGTTTTCAACTCTGTTTGTGTAGTCTGCTTGAGAGGACAGGTTTCAGTCTGCCTTCTATATTTAAAAAAATGCTTGGATATTCCTGTCAAAAGAACTTCTTCGTATTGTTCTTTCACACATGGACACTGAAACACATGGCATTGTTGGTCGATTGAAGTTTGGTAATCTGATGATCATTTTTGTTCTTATTCTCTGAAATAGAAAAATGAGAAACTGTTGTAACCTTCCTTGAATGTAATGATGAAATCTGTAATCAAATGAAAATGGAGAGATTATGGCTCTAATAAAAAGGAAAAACAAAAAGAGAAAAACTATGGTTAACAGTTTTTAAGTGAAGATCTATGAAAAGAGGAGAAAAACAAAAAAGATAGAATGAATTGACAGAGTAGAGAAGAACAGTGAGAAATATATGAAACAAAAGGGAAAACTTGTGATAATACATCACAGTGACTATATTGAAAAAGTTGAGCTCTGAGATTGAAAATCTGAAATATGAGTTGATAATCAAGTTGACTTAAGGCTTGACAATGCCTAAAATTTTGAAGGTTCATTTTGGAACTTTGAGAAGTTTATTTATTGTCTGTCAAGAGGCACTTGATAGATAAAAGAGAAACAGAGAGATCCTCTGTATTATTGTATGATTACTAAAACAGTAAAGGGGTTGGTTCTCCTTGAGATTGGTGTCTCTAAATGAGGGGTTGGTGCTCCTTTGAGATTGGTGTCTCTAAATGAGGGGATAGTGCTCCTTGAGTTGGTGCTCAGAAAGTAGCCTATAAGGCATTGTAAATAGTGATTTTGAAATTAAGCCAGTAAGGCAGTTTAGGAGAGGTTTTTCTACCCCAGGAGGGTTTTCCACTCGGCAATTTTTGTGTCTCCTTTTTGCGTGATTTATGTTTATCTTGCATACTATTTCTTACAGTCACTTATGTTATTGTGCTCATTTAGTTGGTCAATGCTCTGATACTTTAAGGCTATTTAAAAGTTTAAAAGTCAATTTGCTCATGTTTGTCATGCAAATTTAGATTGGGCAAATCTGGTGCAAAATGTCTTTCATAAGGTGAATTAACTTTTGCATTATGTGCTCATTATATGAATGCTCGAGAGTCTATCATAAGCAAGTCAAAGTTGCATATTATGAAGATTTATAGTTATGTTGATAAAGCACAACAAGATTGTTCATAAAGCTTTGTTTGAACAATATCTTTTGATATGGGTTGCAAATGTTAGTCAAGTCTCATGTCAATCTAACCTGAAGTGTTAATGCTCACCTGCTTAATCAAATCCATCTCTTTGGGTTAACTGAGCAAAAGTTTAAGTATGCTTTCAAGGTTAAAAGTTAAATTTACTCCACTCTGATTCACCCCCCCTCTAAGAGAGAATCCGCTTCCAACACTTTGGGGCATACTGGAGCAACTTTTTAGCATTATTTTTTAATTTTTCTTTAACACAATGCTCAAAATTGCATTGTATCAAAGAGGAGCAAAATGTAGACACATAAAATTGTCTTGACTGGAAAATAACACTATTTAACTAACTCTCGCCCTTTTGATTAAATAATACATTATTATTTAAATATTATCATTTCTCATATTCGTTTATTAATTAAGTGATTTAACATTATTTAATTAATTCATCCTTAAAATAGTATTTCACATCAAACGCATCAAAAAACCCTAATTTCCTATATTAATTGAATCATAGTACATTATTTAATTAATTCACCTTTTCATCATTTTTGACTAATTAAATAAATTTTATTTATTTAATAAAGTTCTAATCTAACTTTATTCCTCCTCATTAAATAAATAACATCAATTATTTAATTATGTCACTAATTAATCCTATCCCCTAAGTCAAATTAAATTATTAAAATGTAGTAGTTTAATTAAATCACTTTCCCCCAAAATTGAATAATCGAATTTATTTATTCAAAACATCATCAAAAATCAAATAAAACAAATACCACCTTGTTTACAAAAGTCAAACTTGATTTGCACGTTCAACTCCAAAAAGATTAATTAATTAAATCAATTAATTAATTATCCTCACCCACTTTCATGATTGAGTAAATTACGAACCACCAATTGCTCATTTTGATTGCCTAACTGGTCCATCTATTTCTTGACAGATGAATCTATTATTGAATCCCACATATTATTTAATCTATTCCTCCAATCCCACTGAACACTTAAAAATGATTTCTTCAATCACACTAATTACGTAATCAATTTGCACATATTATGCCCATCTAAATCCTCTCAACATCTTTCAACCGTCGATCAAGATATTCTACTACGCAATCCTGAGCGTTCATTCAAGATCATAAATTCTATATAACAAACCTCTTTCCTCTCAAAAAAGGATCAGAGAATCAATAGCATTCATACAATGAAGTAATGCAAATATCTTAATCGAGCTTTTGACATCTTCAACACACATCTTCAATCAACAACACACGCACGTTCTTCAAGCTTTTGCACACAACAAAGGAGGTTTCACATTGATATGAACAACCCAACATCTTCGTGAACACACTCCGACATGGGATGGTGAACTTTCCTTTGTTTTTGAATTCATTATGATATTGTACGATTTCATTATTTGTTTTCAATAGCTTATAAAGCTTCATTTCATGAGTAATGGGCATAGATCTTGATTGTTGTTTTTGAGTTAAATTAGTTTCTATTCTATTCAATTATCTATTTTGTACTTATAGATTTCCCCCTTACACACTTTCTAGATAGTGTTAGTTGTCACTAGATCTTATCTTATATTTTGGCATTTAATTGTGTCCTAATTCATTTAATATTTGTTGAGGTAGTTGTCTCATTATACAAGATTAAGACACATGTCAAGATCTTGTTTGTCCTATATCACAACTTGCATTTATAAGCAAGGCATTATATGTACATCATATATTCAATTTGGCAATCTTGTAACCATAATAATATCATGATATTTCTACCATTTCTCTCTCTTGCAAGTTATTTTTGTCTTGTATGTGATACTAGGGTGTTGAGGAGTTCACAATTAACTCCTACATGGTATGAGAGCTTTAGTGTTGCACACTTCTTCCTAGATTTAAGGGACCAATCTTGGCATGAAAATTTGTTTAGGTGTGATTGGAGGTTTCAAGGACCTCACTATTGAATCCAATACATTAGAAAAAGTTAGGTTTTCCTTTTGTTTCATCAAATTTTATCATATTTTGTTTTATCTACAAGGGTTTCAAGTTGGGCAAAGGTTACCAAATCTAGGAGGTATCTAAATTTTTGGAGCACTTTGGGCCAACATTGACCTTGTTGTTACATTCAAAAGGCCCAAAAACTTAAGGACCGACTGTCAAATTATAAAAATCTGAGCACTTCACTTGGGGCTCAAGGAAAAAAATTGCCCTCCTTTGTCATTCATACGATCACCATAATTGCAACACAAGTACAACATTGTTAGAAGAAAAAAGTTAAAGGTTTAAAATTTTCAAAATTTTATTCTTGAAAATTTTAATTAAAAAAATATTTAAAAAATTGTAAAAAAGTTTGTAATTGTTGTAAATTGTGCAGTCGCTTGAAAGGTGACATGTGGTGACAGGCTAGAGATTGTTGCAAACCATCACCAAACTTGACCAAAATGGCACAAGCATCGATGCAAGCCTCTGAAGAATATTTTTCTAAGAAAAGAATATACGGACCACTCCACCGTTAAATCAAAGATTTTTCTGAAGATTCCTTAATCATTGCCATACAAAATATCAAGAGAATATTCTATCAGGGTGAATATTTCATCCAAGAGAGGTATATTCCATTGGTGATGACTGGCGTACTATCAAATTTAATCCAGCGAGTTGTTAACATCAAAACTATGTTAGCAATGATGTCATATCCTTTGGAAATTTATGCCCCCTCTCCATTATAGGTTTTGAATTTGTAGTTCAAATTTTGAGAGCCATGACTTGGTCATATGAACTCTTTTTCTCAAGCATCTTTTTTATTTGGTGTAGAATTTCATGCTCTTTGTAGTGGTTCAATTGGTTTTTTTGTTTTAGTGCTTGGTTGTTCCAAAAATTATGGATTCTCACAGGTGTTGAGTCGTTCTAATTTTCAAAACTTTCGGGGCTCCATTCTTGCTCCTACAGTAACATTTTTTGGTGCATTTTTTTGAAAGTGTATAATTTTTCCTTTACTTTGTAGTGGTGTGATCAGATTGGTCTCATTCTATGTAAAAAAATTACTTAGAACTTATGGCCAAATTTGGCATCTGTAAGCACCAAGATCAAGTCCACTTCATTATTTTTGGAAAAGGAACCTATAATCGTACTAAGTATAAAGTGCCACAGTAATATATTTCTAGGGGAGTTTCTTAGTTGAGTAATTTTGGGGGGTAATCTTATGCTTTTGTTGTCCAATGTCTCTTGATTGGTTTATTGAGTGACTAAAGTTGAGGAGTTTAACATGTGTATCAAAAGGCATCCTTTTCTAATCAAGTTGGATAGATGGAACTTTAAGTCTTGGTGAGATGGAATCCTAACACATTTTAGGTGGCTTAATCTTTTGATATATCTCTATGGACTAGTTCCTAAACCATCATCCAAATGGAAGGGAGACATGTGGGAAATAAAAATTGAACATATCCTAGGAGTAATTGGTTGTAGTTGTGCTATTGACACACAAATGGTTGTTGATGGTATTGAGATCCCTCGTGACCTTATGAATATACTTTGGGAGATGTATGGAGGCTCGAATGAACCTCTATTCCCAGAGGATCTTGTTGCATATTATCATGTTCCACTTGATGAGTTTCGACCAATTGATGATAAAATAGTTGCAATGCTTGTTGATGAGAAAGGTATAGTTGTTTTCATAACACAAAACCTTATACTTCTTAGGTGATACTTCTATTGAGACTTCAATTTATATTGTTCCTAATATAGATTTAGAGGGTTCATCTTCTTCATCTATGAGTCAACATCTTGAGGCAGAGGACTATTTTAATCCAGCATTAACACAATCTAGTGTTCTTACTTAATCATATGTTGAGGACACGATGGGGGATGATGAGTGTAGTCGAATGGCATGCATTGAGATCTCATCTCATTCATCTACTATTTCTTCTAAGGATGTTTGTGATACCATATTTTTGGCTCCTTGTGATTCAATACAGTAGGACATACATCATCTTCCAAAATGGCTTCTTGGGATGAGTACTTGACATACATTGTTAGTTTGTTTTGTGAGTCCCATATTTCAAATTTGGGAGACATCATTGATTGCATTCATCTATATTTGATGGAGATGATCCTTGATCAATTATTTTGAGGTGACACTTTGGCCCTCTTGTTCATTCTCTACATGATCATCCTTCATAGTTTAACATGAGTGTAGATTCTTTTGGACAACATTTGGAGGAGGCTTCTTTATCTTCAAAGGAGGTATCATTGTCTTTAGATTGTGTTCTTCAATCATTTCTATGAGATTCTTGATTGTCATCTTTTGTAGTGTGGCCTAAAACATCTATTTAGAGGGTGATACCTTTCAGCATTAGCATGGAGACACTTGAGCATTCTTCAAGGGCATCTCACATCATATTTCTTCTCGCATCTTCCTTTCAAAAATGGGAAGACATCCTGCATAAGTTATTTTGGTTTTATTTCTTCCTAAGGGGAGGAACGTTGTTTGACAATCTTGGATCATCTTCAACATTCAGTATCAAACATCTATCATCATTGCAAGAGACTCTACATTGAGGGGGGGTTGCATGGTCTCTCATCTTCTTTCTTATGGGGTTCTTTTTCCTCATATGGGGTTTTTTCCTACTCATGAATCATTGCGAGCATCTTATTTTCATCTCTCTTTAGGGGAGGAGCTTTGTCTCATTTGGTTTTCTCCTTTTCTCCATTTGTGAGAGATTGTATTGCATATGTACATGGGTACCTAGCATGGCCTCGTATTTGGGACCCATATTTGCATCTTTGCATAATAATACTCCCTAAGTTGCACTTAAGCGAGAGGGTGTTGGTGTAATAAGTGTTTTACCCATCTAGGTCATATTTACATGTTAAGTCCACTTAGGTCCTGGGAGGGATTCTTTCAAGATAGTATTATTTGTCACTAGATCTTATCTTATCTTTTGGAATTTAATGCTTGTCTTAAGTCATTTAATACTTGTTGAGGTAGTTGTCTCATTATCTAGGATTAAGACACATGCCAAGATCTTGTCTAATCCTATCTAACAACCTGCCTTTATAAGCAAGGCATCATATGTACATCATATATTCAATTTGTAAATCTTGCATCCATATTCATAACATGATATTTCTTCCATTTCTCTCTTGTGCAAGTTATTTTTGTCTTGCAAGTGATCATGGGTGTTGAGGATCTCACCGTTAACTCCTTCAATGAGAAGGTGAATGCATGAAGTAGTTGGGACACTAGTAGCATGGAATAAAGGTATGAAATTAATAGAGTAAAAGGAAGAAATAGATGAAATGCTAGTAGGATGAAAACTAGTTGTGGCGCTAGAGGAAGGATCATGAGGAGCAAGTGCCATGCTAGTAGGAATAATATTGAAATATGAGAGACAATTTAAGATCAAGCTTAGATGGGAGGGGATGAAGATGTAACATGCAAAGTACTTGAAGATACTACCTTAACACCAATATGGTACATAATTTCTAAACCAAATAACTTATTAATTAGTAACTTTTGAAGATAATTGAACAACTATCTAAGAGAATCAACACCAACTAAAATGATAATATCTTGAGGAAGTAACTAAGTAGGGAAATAAAAATATTTCCCATCAATTTATTTTAAGTATTCATCATGGTCAAAATTAATCTTTTCTTTTGATTATTATCCGTCATACTAATAAATATCTCATGATTAGTTGGATTTCAAGCCATTAGAGGATTGAGATAAGGCATTCTTCTCAAATGGAAAGGAGAAGGATGAAAAGACCTTGGAATAAATTCAATACACAAACCCTAAAAGTATGAAACAAATAAAACAAGGGAAAGGTTATTGAAATAAATCATAATAATTAAGGTTTCAAATTTTAAAAAGTAAACAAAAAATTAGAAATACAACCTTAAGACCAAAGCTCAAGGGGTAGTAATTCATGCAAGGTTCAGTTATGCCAATAAACTAACCCTAGATTAATGAGTTGGACCAATTATTATATAGAATTGAATACAATAAAAATAATTAATTAAATAATAGTACTTGGGTGGAAACTCAATGAATATATGATATGCTAAATCTTTCTAGTTGATTTATTGATATATTAGATTTTTTCTTGATGTCCGGTGAACACTTTTGAATCAATAAATTATTTGTTTGTCACTTTGGTTCACTTTTGTGACCATGAAATTAAGCTCTTTGATTATGGATCTAAACTTGTTCACAAATTTAAACTCTACTACTAAATTTAAAATTGTATCATAGAAAATTGTCACCCTTAACAATTTCACACTATGTTTTTCCCCCCAAATAATTGAGCCTAATTGTCTGTCTAATTGCCTAAAATTGTGTATTCTAGAGTCCATTTGTACCAATTTTCAATAAACTACATGCATTGAATAAATGCATCCAAATCATATGTTGTTCCCGACATACAATGTCGTAGAAATTTGGGCCAGAACCCATATGCCCTTGGGCATATAGGTCCCCCTTCTTAGCCAAGACCTATTTTTGGACATGTTGGTGGAATTTTAACATTTAGAATTCAAATTTCAAGTGTTAGATTTCGAGATCTATCTTTTGGAAATTAGATAAATGCTTATAAATACCTAGTCTTTTCACCATTTGAAACTAGACAAGAAAGAGAAGCGAGAGGTGAACATTAAGAACATTCAAGAGCTAGTCAAGAGCAAAATTTCAAAGCTTTATGACAACAATTCAAGATCCAAGCATTACGTCAAAGTGTATGTGAGTTCATGTTATCAAGTTATCATTGTCTTGTGAAGGCTAACCCTTGCTGTAGGTCTCCAAAGCATTCAAGCACTCAAGCAAAGCAAGATCCAAATCTTTGAGATGATGTGCATGACTTGTAGCATAAATCAAAGGGTGGTGAGTTGTAGCATTATGTGATTTCATCATTCCTTCCATTCAATTATCATTCCTATCATTGACATTACCATTGTGGAATTGGAAACACTTACACAGGGTTTGACTAAGGTAAGCCCCTAAATGGCCCAAAATTGTCTCTCTCCTTGAATGTGTAGGTTACAGGTTTGAAGAGGATTAAAGGAAGCTTGAATACCAATTCTCCATTTTTGCATTTGTTTCCATACATCTTTTCAAGCCACAAAAACTCATAGATTTATCTAACAACATTCCAATAAATTTGTAGACAAAAAATAGAAGCTCGGATCCAACACCAGAGGACCCCAAAGGTAGTTCAAGACACCCCTATAAAGAACCATTATAGGTCCTTGTAGACACAACAAGACCAATTTTTTTTAGTAGGTTTACTATCCTCTACACTTTCCATATTTGTCGAAAGTTGACTATTTATGTTTGTCAGTTGCTAGGAACTTGAATTTTTTGTACTAGGTCATATAGTCTAATTAGGACAGTCATTATAAGTCATTTTCAATCCATTCCCATCTTCAATTGGATGTAGATCCAGGTCTGATTAGCTCACCTTCATGGTTGATAGTCAATTTATTCACCTTATTGATCTACATCTTAATGTAACTTAGAAAAAGGCCACCCATTGCATCCTAGATTATTTACATGTAGGACCTAGGATCGTCTTTTTCTACATTAAATTTTTGTGAACCTGGCTTGTTAAAATTATATACCTTCTAAAAATTCATCCTAGATCTAAGTTTTGTATTGCATTGTTTGCATCTTTCATTTAGGTTTTCATCTTTACATCATAAAAAGACAAAAATATAAAAAAATTTGCATTTACATTGCATCATAAGTTGCATTAAGGTTTGTTTCAGTCATCTTTAGATCTATTTTACATTCATTAGGTGGTTAAAGTTTCAAATTGTTCATTGCATTTAAATTGTATCTTTCATTTAAACTTAAAAGTGAAAAAAATTGCATTGTTTTATTTCAAGTTTGCATCAAATCATCATTTTTAGAATTTTGCATTTTAGACTCAATCAATTTTTGTATGATTAAGATTCGGAAATTACATTCAAAATTGTTCTTTATTATTACACATTTGCATTTGAATTACATTGTCTTAAGTTGGAGAAATTCTAGAAAAAATGTCACTGTTAAGCCTATCTACAAACAAAAATAGTAACATTAAACAACAACATAAAAATTCAATTTTTTAGTTTTTTTAACCCATTTTAGGGACTTATACGCCCTTAAGCATCCCTCTACTATAGTTGTCTCATGGAAACTCTGCACATATTTCTATATCTATAGTTTCACTTCGTTCCTGCTTGCAGATGTCTGATTTGAAATTATGAAATAGTGTTATTACATGTGCAAGAAAGGTGTCATTTTTCTTGATTTGTTTCAAAATTTGAAAAAAAAAATTGTTGCTTTTCAGTACTTAAAATTTTTTAGATCTGAAGAACAATTGTTTGCATTTTTTGAATCATTGCATAATTTGAATAGATTGGTTTTCATTTTTGCACAAATTCAAAACCTTAGGATTGTTACAACACATTTCAAATCCATAAGGCAAATAGCAACATGTTTCCTTTTCAATGATGTGGTTTTCATAGGGTAATGTATGAATTGTATGATTGAAATCTCCCTAATTATGAGCACAATCTAAGGAAGAAAAATGAAATCATTGATAAGCATGCTAGTCATTCTCCCAAAATCTCTCCTAGTTGTGATGGTATCTTAACACAAGAGTGAAATCATTGACACATTTCTTAATATAACTTTGCCTAATCTTCATTCATCTCCCAAAATCTCTCCCACTTGTGAGAAAAATTTAGTGTAAGATGATACAATCATAGTTGTTCTTCTCTTGATACCTCTCCTACTTATGATGAAGGTACTATGGTCTTAGAAGATCCACTAATTGAGCATCACAAGAATCTTTTTTTTTTCTCTCCCCCTACCTATCCTACTTGGGAAGATATTGTTGGGAAAGAGGATGAAATAATTGATACATTTCTTTCACAAGATAGTAAGATGGCTTACTTAGATGAAGATAATAAGGTTACCTTAGATCCCACTCGTTAGAAAATCATCAACACGAGATCAAATCCATTGAGTTTATGAACACACAAGTAGTTATTAGGTCTCCTTTGATTATTGGACCTCCTAAAACTCCTTTTGGGCCTCCTAAAATTCCTCTAATTATTGGACCTCATAAGTCACCTCGCATTATAGGACCTCCTAAGTCACCTCTCATTATAGGACCTCCTAAACCTTCAGGTGCTATCTTAAACCTTGCAAGACACCTCACTAGTAATAATGTGTTGTAACAATCGAGTTACCACATAGTTACTCACACATATAATACTAGGAACAATAAGCAAACAAAGAAAACTCCAACTTCCATCTCATTGCCTCAACCATATCTCCCACCTACAACTAACATTCTGCAACGTAGTGGTAAAAAATTTGATCTTGTTGAGAAACATCGCAACACTCCTACTAAGATATCCTTATGGGTTTTTATTCAAGCATCACCTACTTGCCATGACATGCTTCAAAAGGATTTCCAAAATGTTTTTATCTCTCTTATCAGACAACCAAATGATGTGGCAACTTTGATTAAGAATATGAATCAACCTAATTTGGATATTATCTTTCATCAAAATAAGTTACCCCCTTCGGAAACAGAAAAACAAAATAATTCTTTAATGATATTTTTATTAGCAAGGTTGGGATTAGGCATACTTTTGGTGAAAATGGTTCAAGGATTAATGTTTATAGTGCGAACCTTTTAGATAAAATTAGAGTGGATAATACTAAAATCCAACCAGTTGATTTGTCTATTCATGGTTTTGACAATGTGGGAAAACAATTGTTGGGTGTGATAACATTACTTGTCAAAGTCGAATATGTTACTTTATAAACTCCTATCCATGTCATGCCTCGGGATCTTTCATATATCTTCTCTTGGGTAGACCATGGATTCATGAAATGAATGCAATGACTTCAACGTTTCATTTTTCACTAAAGTACATATACAACAATAAGGTTTGCACGATAAAAGTTGATCCTAAATCTGAACAGTGTTTACAAACTGAAACAAGAATGACGAATCCTCTTAGCACATTGACACCAACTACAAAAGTGGAACCTTTACAAGTCGAGGATAAAGATGAGTGTCTTTAAAATGTGACAAAGTTGTTGGATGATGTTGGGAGTTCATTCTATTTCACACCTACATCCATGGGGGAATACAAGATTACAAAAAATTAAGAAAAGAGAAAGAAGTTGCAGTGGTATCAACATAATGTGACATTGAAACATCCAAGACACAAGCGTTCAAAACTTCTAATATCGAGAACTCAAATTACTCATCTACCTATGATGAAAGTGACTATGAAAAACCACCTTCCTCTAAAGAAATGGAAAAACTTTATGGAAGAGGTTATCAATTATTGAAACAATTTGGCTATAATGGAAAAGTATGTGGAGTGAAAGAACAAGGTATCTATGTCCCTATAGAGCCTAAACACAAGAAACAACAAGAGGTCTTGGCTATTGTCCTTAAAAAGTAACAAAAACATCAAAAAACATTTCACTTAAACAATAGCATTAGTTGCTACTCCTTGTCATGTGGTAGTTGTAGTATCACATCACTGACTACCATGCATGAGGGTATATAATAGGCTTTATGCAATCATATTTATTTTTTGTAAGGAGCAACATATCATAGCCTATCTAGGCTCATCTTTGTCCCTACACTTGGGGGGCAAGGGGTTAGGTAGCCTTCTCCTAGGAGTATTCCTTCTAGCATGGTATCCCTTTATATATCCTTAAAATGTTAGTGTAGCAAGTACAATAACATTTTAAGGGGGGGAATATGGTCCCCCACTCATTGTTTGCACAAGAAACGATCCCTTCTTAGTGATGATAGCATACATCTCCTAGGAAGCGTGACCTTGTTAGCCAAAGTGTGGCCTTCTTAATCCATGTGATCTATCTCCTTTGTGGTAATATTAGGTTTGATGTCCCATAAGAGTTACTTTTATTGGAATATGACATTCTCCTTTGTGGTAATGTTATGGTTAGTGTTCCCTAAGGTGTGATTTTATATTCCTTGACTAGTCCTCTCTTGGTGGTGATGTCATGTGTTATGTTCCCTAAGGTTTGACCTTAATATATTAAGCAAAGCCCCTTTGATTGTTACCTTTTATGGTGATGCTGTTATAAGATCTCTTAAGGCTTTAAAATTTATCATATTCATCCCCCGTGATGTTAAACCTTGGCATATTCATCCCTTGTGACATTAAACCTTGGCATATTTGTCCCATGTGACGTTAAACTTTGGAATATTCATCCCCATGACATTAAACCTTGGCATATCCATCCCTCGTGATGTTAAACCTTGGTATATTTGTCCCCGTGACATTAAACCTTGGCATTTTTGCTCCTCTTTGTTCATGGGAGTTGAACTTAGTGTAGTGTTGACATAGCATCTTGTGGCACCTTATCAAGGTTATCAAGGAGTATAACTCTTGGTACAGTTGTTATGAGAACACCTTGTAGACCTAGTGTATGTTTCCCATTTTTTCCACCTTATTATGGTCACACCTTGTAGACGAGTAAGTGCATGGATCTGTGACACAATTTTGGCTCTTAAGATGCCACTTTTTTTTTCTGAAATCAGCAAAATTTGATTTGCACGAGAAAATAAAGATAGTTACGCTCAAAATTTCAAGATGCAGCAAGAACAAGAGTTGAAGTGCTCCAATTCTAGTTTCTAAGCTACTATTTCTTTTTAAAATTAATGAAGATTAAGTGTCTCAAAAAGGGGGGGCCCAAAATAGGTCTTGTTTTTTATTAAAAAAAAATAGCATAGTGTTTGAGGGCTCCCCCTTTTTTATTATCTTTTTTTTTAGAATTTCAAAAATTTGAATGTGAGAAATTAACTAACACCATATAGTTTATCCTCATTCTTTCCAATAATTTTTTTAATGAATATATAATATTTTATGAATTTTCAAAGTGGACACATCCTAAAAATCTAAATTTTGAGCATGCTCCCCCCTAATTTTTTTGAAAACTAATCGAAAATTGATTCTTTTCCATCACGTGTAGAATGGAGTCTATTTTTTAAAAATGTAATTTGTTTCACATTTCGATGAATGAGTAAAAATCTATCCTAAAACTAGCACATGTTGCTTTTTGACCAAAAATGAAGGCATTTACAAGAAAAGTTATGGATCAAAACCTTAACTGAATCAAAACAAAAAAATAATTATATATTTAGATAGCTAAGAGAGAGGTTAATGCCATCACGATTTTTTTATAAATTTTCATGCAAAGACGTGCAAACGTGATAGTGAGCACAACCAAAAATGTGTGAAATCTGGTTACTATAATGTCGCAAGATTGCACCTAGGGGCAATTCCACGTTTTTGCATTTTTGCCTAGCATTTATGACACCTTAGAGCATTAATGACAAAATCCAATGAGTCGATATTTCATGATTCTGACCCCATGTGGAATTATGGTAGAGCAACAAAAATCATGATGACATGTTTCCCAAAAATCTAGGCTTTGGACACCTACGCGGTTTTTTGAGTTTGAAACAGGGAATTTGGAATCCTGACTCTTTTGACACGTGTCTTAGAAGTTGGGTCTCAGATGTAACGACTCTTTTCCACCCTTGCATGCATGTAAAACCCCTTTCTTGCTCTCATTTTGGATTGGAATTTGTAGACACCTAAATTTGACCACTTATATTTGGTTAAATTTATCCCTTTTCATTTAAATATCCTCTTATGTACATTAATTAAGTAATATTACTATTATTTAATTAACATCCTTAAATTCCTCTAAATCCCTAAGGTATTTAGTTAAATAATTAAATACCTTACCTTTTATCCCTTCCTTCCAAAGAATTAAATAAACAATCCACTTATTTAATGCCTTTTATCTCCCATCCCCCATAATCTACATCTTATCCTAATCTACTTGCTAATCCCATCATTAGGGATGTGACACATTCCTAATCCATGATTAGGAGGTGTCACATCCTCCAACATTTGCAAGGTGGCTCCTAATCCTCATTAGCCACCTAACCCTCTTCTAATCCTTCATCAACTAGCCTAATCAATCCTTAGTCAACTCTCCCCATTCCCCAAGGAATTTTTAATTCCTTTTTGTCTTTTCAAAATCCTTTTGAGGAATTTTTAATTCCTTTTATCTTCCCAAGGGAAATTTAATTCCTTTTATCCTTCCCATGCATATTAAAAAGGAATTCCTTTAGTCAACTCTTTGATCCCAACCTTTGATCCTCTTCCAAGAATGAATCTTGGCCATTCATTCATCTCTCCTTTGCTAAATGACTAACACTTAGCCATTTTTTATTCAAGCATCACATTCATGCATCTTCATTCTCTATCATTCACAATCTATCACATTTTTTTCATCATCTCAACCTCTCAAGCCTTCAATCACCATAGCCATCCTTGCATCCAAATCAAGCAAAACAAGTCGTTATATTGTCGAAATCGGTTTAGGAGCACACAAATCAAGCAATCAACAAGGCCAATCAACTGATGAACTTGGATAAAGTATATCACTCTTTATCTTTCATTTTGTTCAAGTTCAACTAGACCAATCTTGAGGTTTTGTTTGTGTTCTTTCCTTGCTTGCATTTCATTTTGTTTTGCATTTTAGACTAGGAAAATTCACCTACACACATAATTTATTCATTCAAGCTCTCTTACTACTTGCTCCAATCTTGGGTTCTCTTCATCATTGATAGCAATACTCTCACAGGCGAGGCCATGTCGGATTGAGGTCCCTCCAACAACTACAACTCTCAAGCAAGCACTCAATGGTGCGTCTGTGTGCTCCGAAGAGGGTCTTGACCCATGGGTAACATCTCTCTCTCTCTCTCTCTCTCTCACTCACTATTTCCTACTTGTTCATTTACTACTTTGTGGTGCGGGTTCTACTCCTGAGCGGGTTTTGCTTTCACCACACGCTTTGTTTATTTTGTTTGCACTCCTTTCCAAACTTGGTTGTCCATGGAGGTGGCAACACCAAAGCGTGGGTCTGATTGAGGCAAACCCCTATACAACCCAACCTTTTCCCCTTGATCTTCTATGTGTCGGTTGTTGAGTGGAGCTTGGAGCAAAGATTCGAACGCTCGATAAAAGGTAAACTTTCTCCAAGTCCCTTTGTGTTTATTCTAGAATCTAGCTTCTTGTTTGGTTATTTGATCCAATAGGCCTTTGACCCAAGTTTGGAGATGAAACTTGGTTCTACCCACTTGAGCTCCTGGGCTCCCTACAACTAATGATGCCAATGCGTCTTTTAGACATCATCGTGTTGTGCTGGCGTCCTGAAACTGCATTGTTGTCCTTTGGGTGAGAGCTCCTTCATCAGAGGCAGAGATCTTGGAATTTCACTCTCAAGGTCTGGAGTGATTCTAGTGTACTTATCTATAGTTTTATTAACTTTCTCATGTTGAGGTGTATAATTGCAGTTTGTTCCCTGGTGATCTCTTGAGAATAAGGAGACCCATGTGCAGCGAATCCCTCTTATATCACATTTTTAATGAACCTGACGTGAACACGTCGGATCTATTTTCGTAATATTGCATGTTTATGATAATCCCTTTTATGAAAAATATTTTGATATGTTGGAGGATGCTCTAGATGATTTCTTAGAAGTACTCCCCCTATCTGTAAATATTATGAACAAACTCTCCCTTCGCAAGCTAAGGAGTTGGTAAATGTGGTCGTGGTCTCTGTGGCCCCTCTGAGCCCTAAGAAACTCGTCATTTATGTGACCCCAGCTGAACCATCCCTTAGGGAGAGCTATTTTTTCTATGGGATTTCATGTCGTAGTGATTCATCGGACTTATATTCAAGGTTCGTGAAAGCTGTTGACTCTACTTCTTATAATGTTTTTGGGCATACATACAACACAAGGAGAAATAAACAAAACTTGGATCAACAACCTTTCATTCCTATATCACAAACAACTCAAGTTCCTACTTCTTTTCCACTGTCTCAACCTAGCCTTCCTTCAGCTCCTAAACCCGTAATCAAAGCACCGGGTGATTACGATCTTGTCAAGCAACTTCATGTTACTCTGACTAAGATCTCACTTTGGGACTTGCTTCAGACTGCTCCTGTTTATCAAGAGATGTTGCAGGAAGCCTTACAAAATATTATCTCGTCTGCCTTTGCTAGGCCTACGAATGTTAATGCATTGTTAACACATATTCGAGCAGATTCGCTGAATATTACGTTCCACCTGCAAGAAATCCCACCTTCGGATGTGCAAAAGCAAGCAAATCCCTTGATGATTATAATTAATGTTAATAATATCGATATTAAGCGTACTCTAATTGACACTAGTTCAACTCTCAATGTTTGCGGTATGGACCTATTGCCTAAAATTAAAGTTGATTCATCTTCTTTAGCAACCTCTTCCTTGTATATTCATGGGTTTGATAATGTTGGCCGCCAAGCTCTAGGTATGATAATACTACCTTTGCAGCTAGGCCCAATTACCTTGCCTATGATGGTTTATATGATGTATGGCTTGTTATCATACAATCTTCTCTTATGGAGAACCTGGATTCATGTTATGGGTGTTGTGACTTGTACTTTACATCATTCTTTGAAGTTTATCGCTAATAATCACATGGTTACGGTTAAAGCAGATCCACAAGTTGTTCACCTTTGTGAGCTAGCGGTTGTCGGTCATGCTTCAGTTGTGTCCACTCTCAATAATTGTATTCCATACTTAACCATTGATGCTATGGCATGTTCTTCATCGATACCCTTTGTGGAAGTCACTCTTGGAGCGAGTATTGACAAAAATGAACCGCCTAAAGCAGAGGATCCTAAGTCTCCCTCGTCTTCCCCTTCACCTTCTCAATCAAATGTTTTCCTTAGTGATGATTGGGCTTCCTTGAGTTTCTTTGCGTTCTTCATCGTGGAATACAAGTCAGACCCCTTTGGTATAGAATTTATAGGTTATGCTGACAAAAAGGTGGGTGACCCTCCCATTCGAGAAGAGAAGTGTGATCATGTCCAGGAGATTGCTCCTTCCTCTACCCGAGAGAGTAACCCCACTCCTGCGAAGGAGGTTAATGTTTGTGAATTGGATAAAGAAGGTGGGAACGCTCCTGTAGAGACTTTCGACATCCATTGGTGGAATGAGACACTCTGCGTAGAGCTACCACCTCCTAAAATTCTACAAACTCATTATGGTTATGGGTAGAAAGGCCTAGGGTGTATCAAGCAAGGAGTTCAAGTCCTTATCCAGTTTAAGCCACGACAATGCTATCTAGGTTTGGGATGCTCTGTTGAATAGTCTAAACAAAAGCCTTGGTGGAGTGTTAATATGATTTCAGCCAAGACATTGAACTTGGTTCATCCTAAGTTGATAGAAGAAAAGGGGCAGTCTGAGAAAGTCCCTTTGGATGTCTTCTCTTCAGATGAAGCACTAGGGGAATTTCTAGGTGCTTATTCCCCGTTTCCTCCTTATCATCACAAGAAACAATTCTCGTATCGCTTGCATAAACAAGCATACTTCAAAGAATCCATTTTGAATGTCGGTGAGCAAGACCCGCTATCTAAGGTCAGCGATGATGTTCTAATATCCCATCTTGAAGACCGCAGTCCTCTCCTTAAAGAAGATACTATTGAAGTTCCGGTGGGTCCTAAATCTTCAAAAAAAGTAATCAAGATTGGGAAGTGTCTCTCTTCCGAGGAAGCAAATGAACACTTTGATCTCTTGCATTCTCATCCTGATATATTTGCTTAGATGTATGAGGATATACTTGGTATTAATGAGTTTGTAGTGGTTCACAATATCGTCCTATGTCCCGACGCCAAGCTGGTTAAGTAGAAAATTCGAAAGATTAATCCCAAGGTGGCTTTGATGGTCAAGACTAAGATAGAAAAGTTGTTGAAAGCAAGTTTTATCTGTCCAATTGACTTCTCTCCTTGGATTTTGAATATAGTTGTCATTAGTAAGCTCGACAATCGTATTCGCATATGTATTGACTTTTGAGACCTTAATAAGGCTTCCCTTAAAGATGATTTTTTGTTACCTAATATAGATGTGATTGTGGACTCGGCAAGAGGCCATGCATTGTTATCTTTTATGGGTGAATTATCGCGTTACAATCAGTTCTGTATTAACCTAGATGATCAATACAAAATAGCCTTCACTACCCCTTGGGGTACTTTTTGCTATGTGGTCATGCCCTTTGGTTTAAAGAATGTAGGAGCGACTTACCAATGGGTGATGACCCTGATATTTCATGATTCTATTCATAAGATCTTAGAGGACTATGTTGATGACATCTTGGTGAAATCAATAACTCGTCAAGACCATGTGAAGAACCTTCGTCTTATATTTGAAAGGCTTTGACTCTACAAGATGAGACTCAATCCCCATAAATGCGTCTTCAGCGTAGATGCCGATAAGCTTTTGGGATTCATAATCTCTCACCGTGGAATCGAGGTTGACACAAATAATATTGATGCCATAGTTAACATGCCTCCTCCAAGGAATATCATTGAGTTGTAGAGTGTACAAGGGAAGATTCAGGCAATTCGTAGATTTATATCTTAATTGGATGACCATACCCTCCCTTTCACTCGCTTATTGAAAAAGAATGTTCAATTCATATGGGATGAGGAGTGTCAGAGAGCCTTTGAGTCAATCAAAGCTTATTTGGCCAATCCTCTTGTATTGATGTCAGTTATGCAAGATAGGCCCTTTTTTCTTTACCTTTCTACGTCACCATATGCTTTGGAAACTTTTTTGGCTCAGTATGATAACGTAGGGAAAGAAAGAGCGGTCTACTACATCAGTTGTGTCCTAGTCGATTACAAAAATCATTATTCCTCCATGGAGAAGCAATGCCTCACTCTTGTATTTGCTACACAAAAGTTGAGGCACTACCTTCTCCATGTTGAAACACTCGTCATAGTAAAAACATATCTTTTAAAGCATTTGTTCTCTAGCCTTGACCTTGCTGGGAGATTAGCGAAGTGGGTTATATTACTTTTTGAGTTCGATATAAAATTCATTACTCAAATTAATAAAGGGTCAAGTGGTTACCGATCAATTGGTAGACACTCCCTCATCTCGCTCCTTCCCTGGGTTGGATCTGTTTCTTGATGAAAATATTTTCACAATTAACTACAACCTCGAACGAAAGATGCACTTCAATGGATCAAGGTGTCAGACTGGTTCTGGAGTGGGTGTGGTCCTGATATCCCCCGAAGGTAAACTGGTCCCTATATCCTTTCGATTAGATTTTCCTTGCACCAATAACATCACTGAGGATGAAGCTCTTATTGTTGGCTTGTGTGCCACGATTACACTAAGAATCAAACATCTTCATATACTAGGTGATTCTGAACTTATTATGAATCAGATTATGAGAACTTATCAAACTAAACAAAGTAAGTTGTCTTGGTATCAAGACCTCGCTTTGTCCTTGCTCAATCATTTTTCCTCTTCCATAATAGATAGTGTCCCTAGTAGAGAAAATAGACATGTTGATGCCATGGTGAGTGCCACTTCCTTGGTACCTTCAAAAGAGGATACGAAAGAATACTACTTCGTAGTTCAAGTCCTATGAACCCCAGCGGTTTTCGATCAACCTAAATCTGAGTCTCTTGTGTGTTTTCATGCAAACTCAGGAGAATGGTTCTCTAGTATCTACAGTTACTTAAAGACTAGGAGCTTTCCCAATGTTGCAATGAAAAATTATCGCACTTGTATATGTAAGCTTTCAGCACGTTATGTCATTTATCCGATGTTCTTTATCAAAAAGCCTATAATGGATTGCTTCTCAGATGTCTCACTAAAGCGAAAATGCCCCTTGCCCTTAAGGAATCCCATTCGAGCTTTGGGGGTGGAAATTTCGGTGGTAAGTCCCTAGTGAGAAGACTGATACACATGGGGTACTATTGACAAACAATGGAACAAGATTCCTTCGATTTTGTCAAAATGTACCTTCAATGCCAAAAACACAGTCGTCTTATTCATGCTTCTGCACAAGAGTTACAAAATCAAACCTCTCCTTGGTCGTTCACAAAATGGGGGTTGGATATCATTGGAAAAATATCACCTCCTTCTTCCAAGGGACATACCTTTATTATTACCGCTACAAATTACTTCACAAAATGGGTTGAAGCCATCCCACTTCGATCCATGAATGTTGAACTATCTGTAGTTTTCTCATGAACAACATTATTTATTGTTTGGGATTGCCTATTACACTTGTTTTTGACAATGGTACACCATTCAAGAACAAGGAAGTAAAGCAGTTCTTGGAGAAATTTCATATCCAACATAGATTTTCTACACCGTATTATCCACAATCCAACGGTCAAGTAGAAGCGTCTAGCAAAACTCTGGAACTCATTCTTCATAAAACAGTTAGTAAGCATGGTAAGGATTGGCATATTCAATTAACGTATGCTTTATGGGCCTATCGCATGAGTGTTTGCACGATGACAGGAACAATGCCTTACAACCTCGTGTATGGTGTCGAAGCTATCATGCCTTTGGAGTTGGAAATTTTGTCCTTATGATTTTCCCTTAAAGGGTTAATTGATGATGAAACCTACTAGATTAACCGCTTGCATCAACTGGAGATGCTTGACAAGCATTGTTTACAGGCCCTCGATCATCTTAAAGCTTATCAACAATCGTTATCAAGATAATATAGTCAAAGTGTGCTTCCTAGAACCTTTGAGCTAGGAAACCTGGTTCTCTGTGAAAACTAGCAAAATGTAAATGTGTCACCTGATCAGAAATGGAAATTTAGTCCAACTGGTTATGCCCTTACATTGTGATCTTTGTGTGTGGTTTGGGTGCCTATGGATTATCGTCTATGGATGGAACGCCTCTAAAAGAACCCGTTAATGTGATGCATCTTCGTCGATACTACACATATCGCTCTAGTGTGTCATAGGTTTGGTGTTCTCTCTAAGGGGTAGTAACACTACATATGCTAACATTGTTCATTCACACATGAAAAAAATTGTGTTTATGACATGACCAGTGTGTGTACGAAATAAAACATACATACATGTGTCTAACTATGTTATGTATCCATACATCACATTACATATTTTAAGGCAATTAGATCATCATTGTATTTAATTAGCATACAACCAAGTGTGTTTATTAAATCATGTTATCATCTAATGTAAGCATACATCCATACAAGCATATAACATCCATAGCATGAACATACATGAAAGTAAAAATCATACACATAAACAATGCCATGATATCGAAACCAATATGTCTATATATATATATATATATATCCATGTGTGTATCAAATGTCATGTACATGTATCGGGCCACTACTATAAAAAAATGAGTGGTTTTTGAATGTGTGTCTATGCAAAAGATCTATAAGTATATATGTATGTGTATCTCGCAACAAAAAATGATATACAAAGTGATGAACCCCTATCATTGTGGTACATGGCTCTCGAAGCCCTCTGGCTCTGGTTGTTGCTCTGGTACCCTTGGGAGGGGCTACACGGTGGTCATAAAATGCGATTGATGTGAGTGTGATGCGGACATAGCTACCTACATCCCTCTGATCTCTCCCTACTATGAGCATATCGTCATTCATGCCCGAGTCAGCTCCTGCTGCAACTGCTGAGCATCTATCAAGATCATAGTTGTCAGTTGCTTATCGAGGTCATCGATGCGGCTCTGAAGGGTGTTACGTACCTGCTCAGAAACATCAACCCTTGTCACTATTGCATCTCCTCCAACAGTTGGTCGCATTACCCCTGAATAGTCGTCAGCTCCACAGTTAGTTGCACGATCTTTGCACCCCGCTCCTCATAGGTGGTCCTCAAGTGTGCCACCAAATCAAAAGTGGGGGCATGTCATCCCACAAATACCATCCAGTATGCCTTAAGAACCACCCCCTGGATCGACATATCAAGGGCTACCTCTGAAATACATTGAACCATTAGCCCAGTCCATCCCTATGTGTCCTCTACAATCACAAAGAAAGAAAGAGAAATCGGTATCACATGGCATGTATATATATATATATATCATAAATAAAAAAAATCAAAAGCAAGGAAACATAAACAATGTACTATGTATCCCTGGATCCCCTGGCTGCCATGTGGGATCAGGGTGAGGGTCGGTGCTGGGGCTCGCACCATCAACATCGGGAGTTGCTCACAGTGATGCTAAGGTCATTGCCACTGGAATAGTAGGAGTTGGTGGTGCAGTAGAGATAGGGGTAGCCACAAGGGGTCTAATCTCCTTTGTTGCCTCGATCTCAATGGTGTCGCCTCCTCCTCTTGTGCCCTCTCCTCCTCCACGCTAGCCTGTTGGTGCCCTCTTTGTCTGTCCTATGGGGGATAGAGAGGAAAATCCTCTTATGGACTAGGGTTCCCTCTCGGGGCACCCTCGTCGAACACAGGAGTAGGACGGTGCCTCTCCCACCATCGCAAAAAATCAGCAACTACCTGTTGATGGTTAAAATGACACAAACAACATTAAAACAGAATATTTCTACTCTATTTCTCTTGAAAGAGAAAGACAACATGTAGTAGCCTAACTCCCAAGGTCCTGTTAGTTGGTTCTCAACTGTCTGATGTTACTCAATTGGTTCATGCAACTGTAATATTCAAGGGGCCTGTGTTGGTAACAAAGGATTCAAGCTATGACTCTCTTTAAAAATAGTTACTGTAAATCAATGGGTTTTAAATAAAAGAAAAAGATAGATCCAAGGGGTAAATCAGTAAGTATGAATTAAATTTATCCAATATCCAGACATATACTTTTAACAATGAATGTTTTCTTAACCGATCACAAAAACCATAGCATGACACAACCCACAGTATGATTGTACCATCGTATACATCTTTGGTGCTTAATTCAATTCCACTATTCGCATATCACAAGTATTTCCAAGATTTTTAAAACAACACACATTCATTCATCATCAAAACTATAGATCAACAGACTTCAATAACTTTAATTCAATGACAATTTAACAAGATAATCTTTAAACCTGGTTTCTTCTAATGACTTTCATCACATAAGAAACTATCATGCTTCAGCACAATCACTGGCATTTAGATGGATTATAACTCATTAACCTTATCAATCAACACAATTCAATGTAAACTCCATATTTCATAAACCTGCAATTCTATTAACTGTAAAAAGATCTGGTACAATGTATCTCTGCAAAACTCTATAAAATTCTATCTCTTAGCACTAGGTAAGCCAATCCAATTCTCAATTAGCCGACCCTTACAATGTGATACCCATCTGGTATTTATAGATATACAAAAGAAGTTCGAAGTTCACTTCTATCTTAGGCTTTCCACCTTTTTAGGAACAATCAACTTTCTTGGAAACTCAGATCAACTTTGATCTTGAGTTCTTACATTATGCATTCAGTTTGATCTAACAATAGAAGATAGAAAATAGAAGAAAAGAAGTCATGCACCCTCAAGACTGTCAGTGTTGCATGCATGCAACATGCAAAGAAGAAGATCATCATGCATGCGACATGCAAGGAAGAAGAACATCATGCATGCAAGATTTTATGCATGTGAAGCTGGATCTGCCATGAACTCATTATAACTAGTGAAGACTTGTTGTAGCATATCCATATCTGGCCCATCAATCCAGTCATCTTCAAATTTGATGCGATCCAACTCAACTGCAACAAACTCTTTCATACTTTTAACCTTGATCAATTCTCTCCTTGCAGCTTTTATTTCTTCTTTGACTTCTACAAGCCGATCTATCACCAAGTCTCCTCCATCATCTTTCTCCTGCATGAGTCCTTGGAATATTTCATTCCATTTCTCTCTAACCTGACTCAACGACATTCCATCTTTTGTCATTACATTCACATCTACAATTATGGCCATGACTGCTTCCAACTCTTCCAACTGCTCAGTTAAATTATTAACTGCTTCCTGAATTTCATCCTTATGCTTTCTTTCACCACCGGATTCCTATGATCATACCTCAACATATAAGGCAGTTGTTCTGGTTTCACCTTCTTTATTTTTGGTGTTGTCTTTGATGTTCCAGCCGGTTGATTCCTTCGAGCAGCCTCTCCTGACGTTCCTGACATCTCTCAAATCTCCTGCAAGCAAACCTCTAATTAGACCTTTAGACAAATCATCATAAAACATGCTTTTAAAACATACCTGTTATGCATACATCAGAGTCGGAACTAGACAGAAGCTCAAAAGAATCTCTTTTACAAAACTAGTGGACTCGGAGCAAAAATCGATATAGGAACTTCACCTAATAACAAACGGGCTCGGAGTCGGAGTCGGGGAGGTTATCAGAACCGGGATCGGAATGAAAAAGTGATTTGGTTTTCTTTGAATTCTCATTTTCATATTCTATTTCCATTCCGCCTCCGCCTCCGATTTGGTCATTGTTACTTTGCAGAAAGACTTTCACATTATACGCGGAGCCAGACACGGGATGAAAACGGAATTGATAACCTTCGCAAACAAAATTCTTAAGTTCAAGATCAATTCTGATCCCACCTCCACCAATTATCATATACTTTAAGGAAACCCTTTTAAAACTCGGAATCGGAAACGAGATAGAAATGGAATTGATGACTTTTGTAAAACAAAACTCTTATGTCCATAATCTATTCCAATCCCGCCTCCACCTAGGCTAATCATGACGTCAAATACTTTATTCATTTTCCACACAATTTCATGATTAAAACCTAGGTCGCTATAAAATGGCACAGGAGCTCAAAAACTCTACCCTCATATGACCGTGGGGAACAATTGCATTCTAAGATATCATTTTTTTAATCATTTAAAGTAATTGCAGAGACCAACGAAACCCTAATCTAACAAACTTAATAAAAACTAGGGCACGGGTTTAAAACCCTGCCATTCTTCCAAACGGCGAAACCCTAATTTAAACAATAAATCTAATCTACCCTAACTCACTATAAAATCTCTAATCTACCTCACTGTAGATTCTTAATCTAACAAACGCCATTAAAAACCTTTAATCTAATCTAATCTACTACAAATCGAAAAACAAACACGATGCAATCATGATTAAGATGTGAAAGCGACGACGCCTAAAAAAAGAAACGACACGATAAAACAAGAAAATAAAGATTTAAAGTAAAACAAATAAGACAAAACAAGAACCTGCTCATTCAATCACATCGATGATCATAGATTTGCTTTAAAACACAATGATTGAACATGCAAGAAGATATAAAGCAAAACACAATGAACACAATTGCAAATAAACAACGAACAACAAAGATAAAAGACCTACCTCAAACGCAAACAAACCCAAGCTAACTTTTTGAATCGATTCGCACACGATATCCCTTCTCTATCTCGATCAATTTGCTCAAACGAACTCTGCTATTGCTCTTCGCGCTCTTAGACTTGTAATAATAACAATAATGATCGGCTTTAACCCTTAATAAAGGTAAATATGTGAATTTCTACCTACACCGGCAACCACCATTAATGCAGTAAAGGTGGAGTCAGACTGTAAGAGAACGAACATTGGTCTGCAGTGCAACTTCAGTCAAAAAGTCAATGACAAAAAGCGGCGGGGGCGGAACTAAAATGGAATCAGGATCTTAAATTTATAAAATTTCCAAACCTTATTCCCATTCCGGCTCCGCGTCCGACAACTAAAAACAAAACCAAAACAAAATACAAAAAGTTAAGTAAAAGACCAACCTAATAAAACAAAACACAAAAATCGAGACAAAACAAACATTAAAAAGTAGCGTAGGCGGGATCGGAATCGAATTTGATTTTTCAAATTTTGATAACAACCATCCTAATTCCCACTCCGACTCCACTTCCGCTAAAGACCAAAAACAAAGCAAAGAAAAGACTGTCGGGATAGAACCAAAAACAAGCCTCAAAAGAACTTTCAGAACCCAATTCATCTCTGGTTTCAATTCCGACAAAGAAACCAAAAGAAAAACAAAGTATTGGCAAAACTAGACTCCAAACTTTGTTTCAGTACAAAAAAACACAAAGGGGGACCCATTTTGACCAAGGCAAAAGATGGGGTGGTTATGCAAGGCATAACACTACCCCGACATTATTTGTTGCCGCTATGGCCAACAGATCTTGATTGGGCTCATCATCATCAAAGGGGACAATATCAATGATGGTAGGGTGAGAGCGATCCACGACCCTCATGACACTCCTATGGGCCCCAGTATAGGCGGGCACATCTAGTGGAATCATCTGCGGACGGTCATGCTACCGCATGACCCGACTCTAGTAGTATGGTACTATGATATAATCACGACAACCTATCAAAAATGGTCCCACTGTAGGTTCCTTAGACACATGTTATCGTCCACCCATCGAAAAAATTGATAGGGTCTCCATCGAGCCTCATCTGTAGCAACAGTGTCAAATTATAGCCGCCAAAACTGTAGATCGCGAAATCTCCACTGGCCTGTCATATCATACCAGTGGGCCATGGGAAGGTGATAAGACCGTCCCTGGGGAAAATCGATTGGTCAAGTACACATGATGTGGGAAAAATCCCACACCTACAAAAGTGTGCATGCAATAAGGCTACGGTACTCATAGTGAACGTACTGACCTAACTCCTAGTAGAGGTGTTCTAACATGTTGCGCCCCCAGGAAAAAACCATGTGATGTTCAACCATCTCTTTGATAGTATGGATGAGGCCCTCGTGTAGGTGTGAGCCTCACCTGTTTATCATAATCTGAAAGGCCACAGTTACAACCATAACCCGGCGTAGCAACGTTGTAGTGGTCCTCACCTGGTCGTACCAGTGTGTATATGTGGCTCATCTCATCGTCATTGTCCATCCTCCTTGAGCAATAGAGGATGCCCTCACTTCGCTCCCACTCTGATCGGGTATCATCTAAGGCCACTTGCCATCTGTTGATGGATAGTCTGAGGATCTGATAGATGTCCTCGAGCGTGATGGTCATCTCCCCGTAAGGCAACTGGAAAAGATGAGGTAGTGGTGTCCCACCGCTCCATCAGGGTTGTGAGCATTCTCTCATGGTATCTCATCTTGGGCATGGTGAACACTTGCCAGAGACTAACTCGCTCAAAGTGCGTGACCTCATCCTCTGTCAGACGAGCCCTCTACTCGTGAACGAGTCAATATGCTTGCCCTCTCAGATGCTCTTGAATCTTCGAGTACTCCTGCAAAAAGTGAAAAAATTTAAGTCAGAACATTGAATTTCATTATGAAAACAAGAAAAAAATTAATTAAAACCTATGCGCACTTCATAGACGTCTGCGCATTGCGCATGCGTCCCCGACTGCCATAGCCATTTGAAGATGCCAACGCAGACTCAGGACCTCAGCGCAGATTATGGATGACAACGCATTTTTTAGATGTGAGCGTAGAAAAAGGACACTTGCACACCTTGTCGACTAGAAAATACTTAAAATAAGCCAAATTCCACAACAAATGAGGCTGAGAGGCCTACCTAGTCCACCTTGTGACCCTCGTCGATGTCCTTGTGTAGCTGCTCCAACCTCGACGCCTCATACTCCCTCCTGGTAGGCATTTTGCTGACTTTTCTCTCACAAAAGTCAACAATTTGTTCTCAGTGAATAGTGAAAATGACCCTTCTAGGGAACCACCTAGGTATATATAGGCCCCCCTGGGGCCCATTTTTCCTAGAGTTTGTGGCTCCCTAGTTTCTCCTGACTTTACCCCACCCTACTAGGGGAAAACTCAGGAGGGGGCATATAGTCACCTCTTGATCATACTTTTTCCTCCAAATCAACAACATTTTTCTTGATCATTCTTCTTTATGTAGTAGCTTCTTTCGATTTTTTCAAGGCTGAGCCAAAATTTAAGTTTTGCAGATTAAAGTCTTCAACGATTCTTCACGATCGTTTTGTCATTGTTTGTTGAGCTAGGATATTGGGGGCATCTTCGATATCGGTTAGCTCGACTTCGGTGACCCCTATGGTCCCTTTTTCTTGGTACATAATTTCGTAAAATTCAAAATTCGAGTGAAATTTTTCTTCTCTACTTTGGTGAGGCTGATTTTTTCCAAATCGAGCCCACTAAAGTGAGGGAAAAATGTAATGTTACAGAATTACACCTAGGGGCAATTCCACATTTTTGCATCTTTGCCTAGCATTTATGACACCTTAGAGCATTAATGACAAAATCCCATGAGTCAGGATTTTGTGATTCTGACCCCATGTGGACTTGTGGTAGAGCAACAAAAAGCCTGATGACATGTTGCCCAAAAATCTAGGCTTTGGACATATGCACGGTGCGCTAGCATCCTGTCGGTTTTTCAAGTTTGAAACAAGGAATCTAGAATCCTGACTCTTTTGACACATGTCCTAGTAGTTGGGTCTCATATATAAAAACTCTTTTCCACCCTTGCATGCATGAAAAACCCCTTTCTTTCTCTCATTTTGGGTTGGAAGTTATTCATTCAATCTCTCTTACTACTTGCTCCAATCTTGGGTTCTCTTCATCCTTGATAGTAGCACTCTCACAGGCAAAGCCATCCTCGACTAAGGTCCCTCTAGCAACTACAACTCTCAAGCAAGCACTCAACGGTGCATTCGTGTGCTCCAGAGAGGGTCTTGACCCGTGGGCAATGCTCTCTCTCTCTCACTCTTTCCTACTTGTTCATTTACTACTTTACGGTGTAGGTTCTACTCCTGAGCGGGTTTTTCTTTCACCACATGATTTGTTTATTTTGTTTGCACTCCTTTCCAAACTTGGTTGTTCGTGGAGGTGGGAACACCAAAGTGGGGGTCTGACTGAGGCAAACCCCTATACAACCCCAACCTTTTCCCCTCAATCTTCTATGTGTAGGTTGTTGAGTGGAGCTTGGAGCAAAGATCTGAACGCCTGATAAAAGGTAAACTTTCTCTAAGTCCCTTCATGTTTATTCTATAATCTAGCTTCGTGTTTTGTTATTTGATCTAGTACACATTTGACCCGAGTTTGGAGGTGAAACTTGGTTCTGCCCACTTGAGCTCCTAAGCTCCCTGCAGCTTAAGATGCCAGCGCATCTTTTAAACGACAGCGTGTTGTGTTGGCATCTTGAAATCACGCTATTTTCCTTTGGCTGAGAGCTCCTTCATCAAAGGCAAGGATCTTGGAGTTTCACTCTCTCAAGGTCTGGAGTGATTTTGGTGTACTTCTCTATGGTTTTATTAACTTGCTCATGCTGAGGTGTATAATGGATGTTCATTCCCTGGTGATCTCTTGAGAATAAAGAGACTCGTGTGCATCGAATCCCTCTTATATTACAATTACCCTTTCAAAAAATCACTTCTTTTGCATGAAATGGTTGTCCAAACCTTTGGGTCAGATGCCCAATGCAAAATCTAATCCATTGGGTTGGTATTTCCCAATGCAACCCATTTGGTGAGCGCCAAATTTGGTGCTCACCAAATGGGTTGCTTCATTTGGCTAGCACCAAATTTGGCACTAGCCAAATGGGTTGGTTCATTTGGCTAGTGCCAAATTTCATTCATTACTTTTGGAATGCATTTTCTAGACTCTTTCATTTTCTCTTTCTCTATCAGGGAAACTATATACATGAAATAAACATTTAAGTATAAATTGACATTTACATATGGACATTTACTTTCTTATACTTTAAATTATATTTTATGTATATAGTTTCAAGATGTTTGAGAGTGGTTTCAGATCTCTAAGAGTTATAATGCAAATTCTAGTTTTTGGAAGATTTAAAAAAATTTAAGACTTAGTCAAATTTTAGTTATCAACATGTCAAATTTCAGTAATCAGGAGGTCAATTTTTAGTAATTAGGAGGTCAAATTTCACCTTTCTCTCTCTATTTCACTCATTTTAATATATTATTCTCTAGAACTCTCTCTCTCTCTCTATATATATATATCCATCCCTTTATCTGACACTCTCTCCCTTGAGCTCAAGAACTACATCTCTACATGTTCATCTCTCTCTCCTTCCCTCTCTAATATCTATCTCCTTCCCTCTTTAATATCTTTCTCTCTCCCTCCCTCCCTCCTTCCCTCTCTACATTTCTCTATCTCCCCTCCCTCTCCTTCTATCTCTATATATCTCTCTCTCTACTCTCTATATCACCTCTCTGAATCCCTACCTATCCCTCCCTCCCTCCCTCTCCCCTCTTTCTCTCACTCTCTACTTCCCTCTCTCTCTCTCCTTCCCTCTCTACTCTCTATCTCACCATTCTCTCTCTCCTTCCCTCTCTAGTTCTCTCTATCTCACCTCTCTCTCCTTCCTTCCCTCCCTCTATATTTTTCTC